>NDGM011241717.1:624-12277 GCA_002564305.1 Octomys mimax | reverse complement strand
GGGGAGATGGCTCAGTAGAATAAGGTGCTTCCCTGGCAAGTGCAAGGGTCTGAGTTCAATCCCTGGTTCCAGAAAAAGAAAAAAGAAAAAAAAAAAAAGTCAGGTCAATATAAGAACCCTGTAACCATGTGACCATTTGGCTCCTGGCTCTAAACTATTTTGAAAACAAAAAGACTCTGAGGTTTTCAAATGCATTAATGTTGGGCTTGGCTCATTGATTTCTTAAACTGCAGATAACCAGCCTTCCTTAGCGTATACTGAGGCAAACGAAGCCAACTGACTGATTAGACTCGCTAGCCCTACAAGGGACAATTGTAAAAGAATATGTGTTTTACTATATATACAAGTGTAATCTGAGAAAAGGCTGCTTATGGAGGCTGGAGTTTGAAAGCCTCGCTCGCTGTCCATCAAAAAGAAGTCGTCCCTGGCAGGAAAACAAGTTCCAGGCAGGATTTCTTTTTGTGTACAGATTTAATTAAACAAAAATAAAAACATAGGCAAGGCCCGTGGGGCAGTAGACTGGCGACGGGGCTTTGCCTTGATAGGCAGGAGGATCCGGTTACACCTTTGACTGGCTGCGGGGGAGGAAAGCGGAGGAGCCAGAGGTGGTTAGAAGCCTGCAGTTGGGTTAGTGACAGAGCTTTGTGGTTTCGCCTAGACACAGGTCTAAGCAATTCTAGTTCATTGAAATTAATCCGAAGCTCCAGTTTTCCCTAATCCCACAACCCATGTTTAGGTTTATGATTTCTCTACCCTTCACATGAGTGGTTCTTGCTCTCCAAATACTAAACAGAGACTGGGGCTGGGGCTTCAAAGGAGGCAGGGATGCGAGACTCCTGCTTCCTGTGTAGGGAAGGCAAAGAGCACAATTTCGTCACTCGGGAGAGGAAATGCAGAGGCAGACAGGCCGTCCACGAGGAGGTGGTGACGCTGTGTCGCGCTTGCCTCGGAAGGGGGTCAGGTAGCAGAGGAAGCAGGTGCCGAGCTCAGCCAGGCGTGGACGCGGGTGTGTGAGTTCAACTTCTGCTCTCTCCACTACCTCCTCTCGGAGAGCGCTGGACAGGGGCTGCAGGTCAGTGTTGCCATTTATGAAGAGTACCAGCACCACGGGGTTGCTGTTCAAACAGGAGATACCCAGGGTGAAGGGAAGGAAGGGAGGAGGAGGCAAAGCAGCCCCTTACTTGTACCAAATCCCTGCAGTGAATGCGAACACAGGTCACAAACATGGACTAATAATAATAACAACAACAACAACAATAATAATAATAATCAAGAATAAGAGTGAAAATGAGGAAATGCCACTTAAAGATGAAGAGAGACGAAGGAAAGGGTTCAGATAATTAAATTAATCAAGACATGGTAAGTACATATACCTGCTCACTAAGATGAATGTAAACTTCTGTCTACTGCAAATGCATACTAACAAAATAAAAAAGATCCAATTATTTAATATTGTTAAAGAACCTAGAACCGTGTTGGAAAGGCACCTGTGGGTATTTTGAGAAGAAAAGTTATTAAGGAAAAAGCCATAATTCAAAAAGCAAATTTCCTCCACTATGTCCCGCTCTCAAGAACACTATTTCCCAAATTTGCCGGAGGCGGCGACAATTGCTCTGAGACAGAATATCCTTCATAACTCTGGATCCTGAGACAGTATGTAACTCTGCGGCATAAACTGAGTTTGGAAACTGAAAAAAAAAAAAAAAAAACCACAATTGAAATTCTATCTCAGTGACTGATTAACTTTAAAATTCAGTCTCAGTTTTTTCATCTGTAGCAGCAGTTGACAGATGATAGACTGAAAATCAAATCAGACCCGCTCCCTGGAGTTGTGATATCTTGTGTTTTCACATTGTGTGCGACCGTTCTGGGGCTCCAGGGGCAAGCTGCTTACTTCAGACTAAAACCATCTGGTCCGCAAAGCTGTTTATAACCTGGCTTTATGTTACTTACTTTCTAAATTTTGGTCATCAAGAAGAGAATAACTATACTCGGACTAGCTTTTAGGAAAAATAAATAAAATAATACTCAAGGCAGAACCTATATACTATCAAGGCTCAATAAAGAGTAACTGTGTTGAGACTAGGCATAGTGGTGCGTGTCTGTAATCCCAGCACTTGGGAAGCTGAAAACAGAATCACTACAAGTCCGATATGTGTAGTCAGACCCTGTAATCCCTAAAATGTACTAAATACATTTTTTTAAAAAAAGGTAACTGCAATTATTGCATAGTGAATTGAAATCTCCCCCAATACTATTTACGTCAGCTTTGTTTGGTTAATTTTGGTCTTTCTATCCCCTTTCTATCTAGATCCTTCTGTCCAAAACAAAATGTGAGCTTGACTTCCTCTAACTTGGGTTAAACTAACCTGTCACTCCACCGCACCGGTGCATTCAGACCATTTCCATGCCCCTATTGATTCAAACTCTCAGGGGTTTTGTACTATTGCTTGGGACCACTCGTTTTGTGTTTTGGTGTTTCCAGAGTAGTTATGTAGGGGTACAGACGATTCTTGCACAAATTCATTTTCAATTTTTAATTTTTTTATTTAGAAATAATAAAATAAAACATAATATATAAAAATATGTACAATCCATGGTTTGTGCAGTACAATAGGAAGACTGTAGGTACAAAAAAAGATGGCAAATGGGAAAATAATAAACTAACATGATTCTCAAAGGCCAAAATTGTTCAACTCACCGGACTCCAGAGCTGAAACCTCTCAACACTAGAAGGGAAATTCTAGTTCGCTGAAGGCTGGGGGTAGGAACACAACTACGCAACACTTTTTAATTTCCCCCTCGACATTATTAGACACAGAGTGACAAAGAGCTCACTCTACTCAGGACAAGCTATGTTTTTCCTTTTTCTTTCTTTTTTGCCTGTACCAAATGGCTTATTATAAAATGAACTCAATTTTATTATATGCAGGAGGAATACGATTGAGGGGACACAGTTCTTCAAATACACAACCAGATTTGAGATGAGAGTATGCAGGGAAGAAAGGAAATAAAAGAAAGAAGTGATGCATGAACAGAACAACAACCAAGGAAAACAAACTTCCTGTAGGAATCTGGAAATGACTACAGTGTGACAGTGACATCCTTAAAATGTCTGATTCAAGTATACTCTTAGAGGGATAGAAAACTATTCCTTTCTCAATAATCAAAATAGAATTCACTTTGTCTACCTCTTATTTAAAAATAGAATAACCAGGAATCTACCACCCCCCCCCCAAATATAATACCCATCCAGATATGGGCAAACATTCTTTAAAAGGGAATCCATCCTAAGGAAACTCATTAGGGATTTGCTTACAAAAGAGAAGCAGCACACATCTGGGAATGCATCCCAGATATTCTAGGTGAGTCCCTTCCATCTGCAGTCTAGTGACAGGTTCGCACTAGCTAAGGAGACCCAGTCGATAAGGACAACTATTTTGAGGGTAAGATGCAGCAATAAATGTCATGCATTACCTGTGTCTTGGCTCTTGACAACAACAAAATAGCCACTTAAAGCTTGTAACGATTAAAATGCTAGTAACTATGAAAAGCTTTCAAACGAACAGTCCATGCTGAAATAAATAACAGAAGAACATAGCAATACGAACCTTAGAAGGCTGGTAAATATTTGCTGAAACCATGCTCACCGGTAGCATATAGGTACTAGCTTTCAGAAATCGCTGCATGGAAATTATACTTTCTATGGCGTGGTTTTTTTTTTTTTTTTCCTTTTTTTTTTCTTTTTGCTTCACACACTTCTATTTACATTTGGCTTTAAATATGAAAATATCTGATAAACTTTATAAAATGTACACTTTAAAAACGTAGCTTCTGCAAAATTCTCTTTGAAAAAAGAAAAACAAACCTGTGCACCAGAGATTTTAGATTTTATTGTCTCCTTTTCAGAAATCAGTTGAAAGAGTTCCCCTTCCTATTTCTCACCACTGGACACACTCCCATTGACTATCTCAAGTCTTTTGAAGTGGTAACGCTGTGTGTTTGGGAGGAGGGCCTCCCCCTGTGATCACCCTCACTCTCCTCTGCGTCTTCCTTTAATTTATATGTCACTGAATACTCTTTGGTTTGATTATTTTCCTTTGCAAAACATCATCATAGCAGCAGCTAAAGCCCTCAGTAGCCTCTGACAGTCAAAGGCCAAATTATTGTCCATTCTATAAATTATTTCCTCCCTATTTCCTCCGAGTCCTTAAACAACTTCCCCAACCTGCCTTTAACTTTGGATTTTTAAATAACATCCACTTGCTTAACCTCTCTTTCTTGGTTTCAATGGAAATAACCCATAGCTTTCAAACCCATCAAAGTGGAAGGCCGGAAACAGCAGAATCTGTCATATTTCTGCAGGTACTGCATTCATATATGGCTGTCAAACACCAGAGACCATCACACACATCAATTTACATAGTACAGGATTCTAGAACAAGCTGTTTTTTAATGGCATACCAGGATATAATACCACAAGAGAGTTGATTTTGAGACTCCAATTAAAAAGAAATGTCAGGAGCCCCAGAATTCACAAATAAGGAAATTTGAACCAAAAGACTTTCCTTATTGAGCTGGGGGAGAGAAGTGTTTCTAGCAAGGCAAGCAGCCAAGCAAGAGAGACTTCTCAAAAACAGTGTGTCCTTAGAAACCTGGTCTAGAGTGTCACAAAGTAACATTTCGGCTCACAGCGATGATCGTGCATATGTACACACAGAAAGAAATCCTTCCGGGCTATTATGCTTTCACTGACTCTCTTTGATCCTAAAATACTGAAACATTTTCATTTCTGCCCTCTGCAATAAAAATAAGAAGAAGCAATTTTCCTGAAGTTTGTGGATACTTGAGCTCAAGAGTTACATCTTAGAGGATTGTCTACACCTCCCTACTGCAGCCCCTGTGGCTAGCTTCCACCCTGCAGGTCTCCCTCCAGACAGGTTGAGCAGAGAAACTGACTAAGAGGCCAGGCATGGTATCTTTTCTAAGGTGATGCCAAGCTAGAAGTGTCCTGACAGCCAAAGCTATGAATTCAGGTACAAATGTTTCTTTCACTCTACTGCCGTTTAATGCTGGATGGCCCCTATGGGAAGAAGCGAGTGGAGAGGCAAAGCCCAACTGAGACCTTATCTTATGGAAAAGTGTTGGAATGTGCAAAAAAAATGGGGAGGGTCTAGGCAAGACCAAGAGCATGGTCTCATTGCCGACTGTCCGTGTTAATCAGGTGAGCATGACCCACAGGAGAGAAAATCAAAAGCTGCTGCTCCTATGTGGATTGTCCTTTCTCCTTCTTCTTCTTCTTCCAATAAGAAGGGTACTTGCAAAAAGACAAAATTTGAAAAGCACTGCACTTACTAGATTCTGTCTTTGTTGTAAAGTTTTCTGAATAAGGTGCCAAATGCACAGGCATTGCAAGGTCTTGCTGAGGTTCAAAGTTACTGTCTGTTGATTTCAAGGCAAGCCGTGGGGCTTTCTTCTCTTTCTAGTGTAAGCTCCATTGTGCAAAAATGTGCATTATCTTTGGTATCCATTTTAGGTAGTCTAACTGAAAATTTGAGATAACCCATTAATATCCTGAAGAGAAAGGAAAAAAAAAAAAAAAAAACCCAGAGGCTACCATTTGGCTAGTGTTACATAATGCCCTTATGTAACCAAAGAGAAAAAGAGAGAGAGGACACAGAGAGAGAGAGAGAGAGAGAGAGAGAGAGAGAGAGAGAATATGAGAGAGAGAGATCAATTCTAGCAAACTAATTACTGGCCTCAAAAAATCAGGCTCTCACTTTGGCAGCTAATAGCCAAATACTTGCCACTTTGCAGTGCATCATGAGCCTCCGACAAAGTTCAACACTGACTTTTAAATTACATAAAAGAAAAACTACACTACAACAAAAATACCATTTGTGTTCATGTAGTTAGCAGCTTTTCAAAAATTAAGGCAAAGTCTTGCCTTTGTTATGCCATTAAAAACATTCTTGTTCCCTAAACAGAAGCATTCTGGATAAGTCAAATACCCAACCAAAGCTTGCCTGCAAATTCAAGTTTTGTAAAAACACAAAACAATACATTAAAAACCCATAACTTATTGAATAACACATATGTGCCATTGAGTCACACGGAGGCCTGTTGAGTACTTGACTTAAATCATCGGGCTCACAGTCTTTCTCGAAACCACTCCTGCTAGCCTCAGTCTCTTGTGGCCACCTGCCTCGCCCCACCTCCTGACCAGTACCGTGGTCTGTGTAACTGTTTCGGGCCTCTGACCAACACACTGTGTACTTATGGAAATTTTCCAGAGAAGGAATTGGTCAGTCATATCTCCGATTCTCGCCGCAAGGGCCTGGGCTCGAGAGGAACACTTGCCTGGTTGTGAAGGTCAACGTCGGGGGGAGTGTCTGTGCTGGTACTCTCTGGAACTCCATTTTCGCTGTCATCTTCCTCTTTGCTTGTGAGGGCCACTTCATTTTCATAACAAAATGAATTAGCATTGGATAAGATATATTTCTTTTCTGCTAGGTCTCTGGCACTACAAAGGGGAGTATTGGGTACTTCATAAGTTTTATGGAACCTTGAGTAGTCCACTTTGTAGTAGTGTTTCTCCTCAAAGAGCACTGGCTCGTAGCGGTGTCCCCAAAGGATCTCATTGGCCAAATAGGAGCTACGGCACTGTGTCGTCATGGCAGTGGCTTCGACCATGCCTTCTAGTATCACAACAATTTCAAAGTCTGCATTATCAATGTCCTGCTTACTCAAATCATATAAAGGACTGTCTTCATCTATTTCGTGGACAATAGTGATTGGGGACACCAGAAATATACGGTCAATTCCACTGTCAAAGCCAACATTAATGTCTATTTGATCCAGAGGGATATATTCCCCTTCAGAAGTAATTCTGGATTTGAGGAGCTGTGCTCGGACATGAGCTTCCACCAAGTGGCTTTTCCGGAGATTGCCCACCCGCCACATCAAGCACAGCTTGCCGTCTCTCATGGCGATCACAGCATTGTGGCTGAAGACGAGAGTCTCATTTCTCTTCTTCGGCTTTGCCATCTTTGCCATGACTGCACCAATGATAAAAGCATCGATGATGCAGCCCACGATGGACTGGAACACGACCATGAAAACAGCAATCGGGCACTCATCGGTGACACACCGGAAGCCATAGCCGATGGTTGTCTGAGTCTCAATAGAGAAAAGGAAGGCGGCTGTGAAGCTGTTGACTTCAGACACACAAGCTTTGCTCTCCTTAGACGCATCCAGATCTCCATGGAGCAAAGCTATCAACCAGAACACACAGCCAAAAAACAGCCACGAGAGAACGAAAGCCAGGCAGAAGATAACCAGCATCCACCGCCAGCGAATGTCCACGCACGTAGTGAAGATGTCAGCAAGGTACCGCTGTCCCTTCTCCCCGACGTTGATGAACTGAACATTGCAGTGGCCATCTTTCTTCACAAACCGGCTCCTGCACTGTTGCCGAGTGTGGACTTTACTCTTTCCATTCCCAAAGCCATTGGCCACTGCCATGGTAGCCAACTTCATGCCGTCTTCTTCCGAGGAAACAATGCTATAGCGGTTGGTTCGCACACTGCCCATCGCTTCTGCTGGGGACGCCAGTGCTTCTGCTTTGGAAAACAGTCTGAGTTTCTGCAAAACCCTTTGGAGAAACAGTTTTGAATGTTCAGTGGGGACACACACACACAAAAAAAGTGAGGACAGATGAGCGTCTCCGGCCGGGGGCCTTGGGAGTCTACGAAGGTTGGTTTACTCACATGCAGAGCTACCTTGGTAACTCAGCTGACATCAAGTGTACATGTCCTGAAAGAAAAGAGATTTGGGGGTTACAAAAACAGTCTTTGTTAGTACAGTCCCACTGTGTAGGTAACAAATCCTATCCTAACAAAAGCACAGAATCAGCTCTAAATATGTTTTGCAATAAGTTGTAGGGGTTTTAATTTCTTGGTCCCTCAGGAAGATTTTTGAAGACTGTATTTCAAAAGCACATAGCTGTCACACATAGATGAGTGAACTGTGCTAGTCACTCAACCACAGGTCAAGGTCCCTCTTCCTTTATTTTCCTTTGCCACTGATCTAGAATATCCTATTTTCCATGACTGTCTCACGGCTCTCCTCTCCTCTTCAGTTTGCTCGCCTTGCTAGGTTTTCAAGTTACAAAACAGAAGACTGACTTTCGAATATTAGGAACCATCACAGCTCTCTTAGGACCAGGCCATGTCTAGACCACATTTCATATGAGTGCAGCCTTGCAATGGGCCGCACGTGTGTCCTAGGAAACCACTGGAGCCCTTGATGACAAGGTTGACAACAGGAAATACAGACTTTTTTTGGCTGTTGTTCAGTGATGATACTGAGCACAGAGGCCTTCAGATGCTGTGAAAGGGATGCTGGAAGGTCCAGACTTCTGGAGGCTGTTGGGACTTGCTCCATCCCACTGCACACTGGAGGCAGCCACTGTGCAGAAATGCCTGATAACATCTCTGTTGGTGCAAGTGATTCTGACTTGAAGACACAGATTTGCTCAGGGGGATAGAGAGTCATTCTGTTGCCTAGCAATGAGAGTCCTGAAATTCTCCAGAGATGGGCTTGCCATGTGTAATGACAGACTAGGATGTAAGCAGCTTTGTGCCCAAGGACCAGGTCTTTAGCGGATTTAGATAAGGCAGTCACTCCTTCTTTGGAGATCCGTGGCTGTGTCCCTTCAAGCAGAGACAACTTTGTAATCAGAGTAGCTCACAAATGCCAGTCGGCTTACTTTCGCTGCAAGTCCAATTGTTTGTCATGGGTTCCTATGGAAAAGGCACCCACCTTCACACGACATGAGCAAACAGGAGTTTTCAGTGTTCTTTTGTTGCCTCATTCTCCTCTAGGTTGAAAAAAGCCTATCTGTTTGCTTTAACTTTCCATCTAGGCCCCAAGGAAACAATTTTTTTCCTTGTTTAACAAATGCCTGAGAGAAAATCTACGGCGTGTCCCTTCCCAAACATATATGAAACGGACCCTAGAAC
The DNA here is from genome assembly GCA_002564305.1 of Octomys mimax. NCBI lineage: Eukaryota > Metazoa > Chordata > Mammalia > Rodentia > Octodontidae > Octomys > Octomys mimax. The sequence goes on along the minus strand of NDGM011241717.1, from coordinate 3,254 downwards.
TCAAAAGATAAGATGGCACTCCACTTCTCCAGAAATCCAATTTATCTCTCGCAGTGAAGGGAGAAATGAGCAATACAGGGAAGATCAGAAATCTGTTGAAGCTCAGTATGAAAACACCACTTTTTCTTTTCCCCTGAATCGCTTGAAGTTTAAGGAGTTAACACCGTCATGCTCAGCCAGGCCAGTCACAAGCAAGTAAATCAAATCATTTGTCTGGGGCTTCTTGCATCCCTTTAAGAAGAGGGAAGGTGTATTGTCTTTGCAAATGCCTTGTTACAGCCTCTTGACTTCTCCTTCTATATCCAAGTTATTATGCAAGAATGTGCCCCAACACATTTTTCCTGAGATTAGTCATCTGTGAAAATTGCAATGTGTGTTACATTTTGGCAGCTTTTGACACCTAAATGATGCCCGATTTGAAAGTGCCTTTGAATTACTTTATAAAAAGAAGTTACTGTGCTTTCCCACCCTTCCACCTGCTCAATGTTTTGTCTGCTGTGCTATGAAGTTTGCACTTGGACAGAAGAAAAGAAGAATCTTATTCTTCAGGGTTCTAGACTCCCGACATGGAAAGAATTTTTTTTTTCTTTCTTGTAACAATGATTTCAGCGTTGCTGGCTCATGTGGAACAGCCAAGCTTTCTTACACAGAGACAGATACAACAAAGCACCAAAATGCAGGTGTATTTTGCCAAAGGAGTGGGAGCTTTTTAAAACAATGCTTGTGTCTTAGAATTCTGATGGACCTTGGTAAGTTTTTTCAGAAGGCTGACACCAAGAAATTTCCTTTTTTACAAGTCCAAACAATCCTTTCATCAGTTACCATTAGGGGCCGTGAGTGCAGTCTCAAATTTCTTGGGACTTACTTCTGTACCATTTCTAGATTAAACTGTAACAACCATATGAAATCTAAAGGCTGAATTATGGCTTCCCAAAAATCTTGACCCCAGGACATTTGTTTGAATTCCACAAATCATACAATATCAGTCTCCTGTGAATAGCTCTCCACATTTAGAATCTTGAAAATAGCCTGTATTGAGCCCCTATTATTGTCTTATTTCCAATGCTAATGAAAGAATTTGTTCCACATGTGGAACATCATTTAGAAATTTTACCATTTTTCCTGGAAAAGGAAAAAGAGGTTTCCCCCCCTTTGGGAAAATGGAAATTTTTGTCACTTCAAACAGATATGCCCCCAAACAGAGGTATACACGTATATGTGTGCTCATATACCATGCGTATTAAGACTTGTGGACTTGGTGATATGGCAAAAGTCAAGAACCTGGCGAAGTCTGGGAAGCAACTGCCTTACTCCACCAGCAAGACTGTCTTTACTATCAACCTGCAACATACCCCTGTGGATTTAGCCAAGCAGAAAATTTCTTCTCCTACTCTTCGCGCACTAGAAACAAGCAATTCAGGAACATCTGGAAAAAGGACTCATAAAAAAAAGGGCTCCCATGCCACTTTTTTCCAAATAATATTTGGAGAAACACTGGATTAAGAATAGATGAGAACATGAAGTGACTTGACTTTTTGATCGCTATTACGCCAAAGAAGTGATATTTGATTTGACAAATAATGTATGAATTTCCCTTTTGGCTCACATATTTAAGGCCCAGGATGTATACTCAGGGATAGAGAAAGCATCATTTTACCCAGGTCATAACAACTGATGGAGAATGTATTTCTGGGAAGTTGAAAGGCTACATGTGGTGCTGTTCATGTTAAGACTATTTATAGACAGATCCAAAATTAAGCATAAGCAATGGAAAAAATAGTTCAATGCTCCAACCCTAGGTAGATGTGAAAGGAAAGCGAGCCATGGATAAACACAAGGACAAAAAGATCACAAGGTGCAAACAGGGGCCTCTAAATTGATTTTCCTACATAGGGAATCATTCTAAGGGGACCTTTGAAAAACTGGAAAAGGTAATGATGAAGAATAATCAGAATAAACTGTGTCTTACAGGATGGTCTTGGCACACAGTGAATAAGAAAGTTTCTCACTAAAAATAGGAAATAGCAAAAGGAACTGTATGGGGCTGAGAGAGAGAGGTCTGCTAATGAGTCTTTAGAGCAGCTATTCCCCAGCTGACGCCATATACATCAGCCTGAGTGTGCTCTGGGCTCAAGTTGCTACGTGAGCACAACTGCTAGCAAAGCAACCTCTTGGAAGCTCAGTAAACAGAAGGGGGGAGGGGAGAGTTGACAGGGGAGGGGAGGCACCCTGCCATCCATGTGAGCTCTGTCTCTAACCTTCATGCCTAGCAATGCATGCAGTGTTGCTTAACATTTGCACGTGTTCAAAAAAAAAACACAACATACACTTCCAAAAAAAAAAAAAAAAACACAACTCTCCAAATCATGGCCCAGTTCAGGTACAGATGTGGGCAATCTTTCAGATGACTCAAATGTCATACCAGGTCTCTACAGTGAACCAAAAATCCTGCCACTGGAGAGACTGAAGGATGTAGAGAGAGTGTGTTCTTTAAAAAAAAAAAAAAAAACTAATTCACAAGAGGGTAAAGCAACTGTGCCTTATGGATTCCAGCAATCTAAAAAAATAAATAAATAAAGAAAGAAGAAGAAGAAGAAGAAGAAGAAGAAGAAGAAGAAGAAGAAGAAGAA
>NDGM011241708.1:838-17657 GCA_002564305.1 Octomys mimax | reverse complement strand
TTGGGCTCTGGGTTTGGTTTGCTCTTCTTTTCTAGTTGTTGAAGGTGCAGCATTAGGGTATTTTTTTGTTCCCGTCTGTTTTCCTAATGTGTGAGTTCAGAGTATGAGTTTATCAGTAGTTGCTACATGCATTTTATGCATTTTGATAAATTTCTTTCCCATTAACCTGCCCCTTTCTTCCTTCTGTTCACTTTTCCCTTTATTTCCAACAAGCATGAGTATTATGCCTAATTATTCCAAATTAAGAAGTGAAATGAAACATTGTGCATTTAAAAATTCACTTTATTTTGCATAACAACATGTGATATAGACATTTTATATGCACTAAGACGGACTAGAAAAATGCCAAAAGTTTACGCTTCTAATCATAAAGATACTCCATGTTGACAGAAGAATTTAACATATAATGAATACAGTTAAATTTATTTCTGTTATGTGAATTATAAATCATTTGATATTGATCTTAATAATGAATAAGATTAATAAAATCCCAGTATCATAATATCATTTAGATTGATGGAGCCAATTATCTGCATTGCTATAGGACAAAAAATACCAAGATTCATTTATTTGATATACAGTATACATTTGTTCTGTTTTCTTTTGGTTCTTTTTTACTAGAAAGATGGTAAAGTTTTAGAGGTAGCAATATAGGTCAAGATTAAAACTAGTTTAAAGTATTTTAAATTTTCTGAACAATTATGATATATTTTTAACATGGTAATGAATATATACACAATGTTAATTCATTTAATATTTACTATCAATTACTTAAAAATGCATAATCGAACTCATTTGAAGGATGACAATACCTGCAACTGAAAGGAAAATAAGGTTAAAATACTTTAAGTCATTTTTAATACCAAACTTATATTGTTACTTCCCAAATTTTATATTCTTTCTCCTTATACTGTTGCTTTCTTAAATTTTTAATGAGGGTACAGTAATTGTTGTAACAACTCCAAAGTGCTGTGGTTTAGCACAACACGGTTCATTTTCTCTCCCTTACCCATCCTGTGCCTGCGAGGTGGAAGATCTTGCAGGGGTTCCAGAGAAAGGGCTGACTCCTGTAGTGATTCCACGACACTGCACCTTCGGGGCCTCCTCGCCTGCTCTCATCACCCATCAGACTAAAGGCGAAGACTATTGAGGAAGCACACAGGACACTTACTCTAGTGCAGAAGTTTCCAGTCATTCCACAAGCTTAGATCCTCATCAGCCTTTCACATATGCCTGAAAATTTCCTCATTTTTCCACTGAAAACTCTACCTCTTGGGGGGCCCCTCAATCATGACAAGAACAGGCCACTGCCTACGCTTGGCCCTGTCAACCACCCATGCTGTAGACTTGAGTGGGGCACTGCATGACCTGCTCAGAGACTTGATTGACTTCGCTTGTAGAAAAGCAAGTCCATCTGCAAAGATTCTAAAGTACTCTTCAAGGATTTTGATTTAAATAGAAACTAGTTCATAATCATTATTAATTGAGAACCCAGTGTGTCAAACTAATTATACGTTGTCACTAAGAGAATATTCCTGAGATGCGGGCAAAGTGCTACATTTACAGTTATAAAGCTTGAGGTTGTTTGTGTATCCCCAGATCACATACTGATAAAATGTAGACAAGATTCTAAAATATGTGCAAATGTTGAGCTAATTTTTTCTGTTTCATGATCTTAGGTGATAGTACTCATGCACACATGTACACACATACATACGCAATATACATTTGAAATGATGTGAAGTCCTACACAATACTGTTTAAGTGTTTATAAAGGTAATTATCTCCAAATAGAGCTACCCAGGTTGACTAAATATTAAGTGGTGAAATAGAATTTATTTTGTGGTTTATTTTTTCTTAGCTTCGTAATAGATTGGGGTTGGGGGAGATAGCTCAGTGGTCTAAGTACTTGCTTGGCCCGCGTAAGGACCTGGGTTTGCTCCCTGTAGCACATAGCATGCTGGCCTCAGAAACCCTGGCATGCTGAGCCAGCCTGAAATCAGGCGTGGTGGTGCATGTCTGTGATTCCAGCATTGGGGAGGCTGAAACAGGAGGATCATTAGGAGTCGGAGCTGCATAGTGAGACCCTGTACCAAATGAATGAATGAAAAAATAAATAAATAAATGTTGGAATGAGATTTAATTGTTATAATTATTGAGTCCTCTTTTAAATTACTTGTTGGAGGCCGGGCAGATGGCTCAGTGGAATAAGCGCTTCCCTGGCAAGTGCAAGGGCCTAAGTTCAATACCTGGTTCTGGGGGAAAAAAAAATTGCTTGTTGGTTTCACAGAGAAGCATTTTAAATTCCTTTAGAAATATAAAAAATGCTTCTGAGTCTGGACTTTAGAAAATAAAGTATTTAACTGACAATTGCTATAAGGGTTGATAAAGAAGGTTTTTGGATGCTTGAATCAGAATTTTCCAAACTTGTTGACTATAGTACAAATTAAAAATTATGATATGAACAAAAAATAGCAGCAGATCGTGGAATATAAATGAATATATAACTTTACTGGGAATAAAACTGGAATCATATATCCATTCATCTCTGTAGTGTCTCATTTTATCCATGATGTATGCTTTACAAATGAATGAGACCAAAATCTGAATGCTATCATCTGATAGCAGATAAAAGGCACAAAGTAATAAACTGAAACAGTGTTCATTTTGTTTGTAACACTCTTTAAAAAGTACTGTTTTAAAAGGGAGAACATAATTCTATGTACTTATCACATATAACCTTAGTGTCAGATATGGGTCTGAGAAATCTGGCAGGTAGATAGATAAATACAGAATACGTATATGTGTACTCACATGCACTTTATTGTCATCACAGTAAATATAAAATGTAATTTTCTGCAGACATTTTAGAGCAAGGGCAAATATTTTAGAGTTAGAGTTTTTGCTTTTTGTCAAATCACTCAAGGATTTATCTTATGTGGCTTGATTTTCTTTTTCCTCCCTTTAAAAAAAGGCTGGTTATGTCATACTCAGACAAAATCATTCAAATTCTGTCTTTTCTGCTTTTGCAACAATTTGGGAAACCTGGAAGCCTCATGTTAGTTCTCTGCATGCGTCCAGAGTTAGTTGGTAAATGCTCCCGGTACATCAATGAAAAAATATGTATTCACTAGTGAAGATGATTTTTCAGGACACATCGTGGAACTGATCAAGATGGACACGTTTCTTAAAGGGGTACATATTATGGAATAAGCTTGACTTTAAAAGTATGCCTAGATTTTTATTTGTTTTATTTTATTTTATTTTTTTTATGTATTTGGTACAGAATCTCACTACAGAGCTCGGAATCTTAGTGGTCCTCCTGTTTTCAGCCTCCCTAGCCTTGAGGTTACAGGTGAGCATCACCACGCCATGCCTGGTCTCAGCCTGCCTTGAGCACCCAGGGGTTGCGCTGGTGCAGCACGTGGTACTGGGGATCAAAACCTGGTCCTGCACTTGGCTAAGCAGGTGCTTAGACTACTGAGCTATCTCTGCAGCCCTATTTCTTTTTACAAGAATGTCTAACCCTTGACACAGAGCATGAAGTTAGTCTAGTGTGGTATTTTCTCTCTGTTCTTTAAATACTACTAAGCCACCTACCATGTCTAGTTCATTAATATGTATGTGTTCACTTGTACCCACATTCATTAAATACTGTAGCAAAATTGAGCATAAAAGTAAATGAACACATTTCATCTAGTATTGTCTTAACTCTAAATACAAACTTTCATTAAGAAGTTTGCAGTGTTGCGTTAAACTGCTTTATTTTGTTATGTTACGTAGAAGCGATTCAAGCCCCAAATTTGTTCAGTGTATATTAGAGAATTCTCCGTATACATAAAATGAACATTGTAGGCTCTATAAAGTAACCAAAAATTATGCAAATGCTGGAAAGCTTTCAGACCAATTCAAAGTAAGCAAAGTCAGTTTCTCTACAAAGGGAAAGTTTTGAGTTAAGTGTATGTAGAGGAGAGTTGCAAAACTGCGGGCAATAACAGTCTCAGGCAAGATTTTGGAAAAGAAGATGTACCAAAGATTTTAGTTTCTGTTCCCGCTGCAGTGTCTTTTGTTTGTTTGTTCATTATTGGCTTTTGGTCTTGCTTCAACTAAGAAATCTTCTCTGTCATTTCGACATATTACGTCAGTAGGACTTGGTTGCAGGGTATTTCTTTCCCCTTTAGTATTTCTTCAGACTTGTCAAGCATGCATTTTATTTGTGATTTCTCAAGATATGTTCCTCTTTTTTTCTGAAATGGAACTCTATAGATTGGAACAATTTTCTTTTTTTATGCCTGACACCTCAGTTTTCCCAGTAGGTTTATTACTAGTTGTATAGATTGAATTTTTTTTCATGAGTCTAGAGGTAAAAGGTTTTGGCCTCTCTCCATTTCCTTGAATTGTAATGCTTAAAATTCAAACCATCATTTCATTCAAACTAACAATCTGAAGCTTCTGTTACATGTTAGAATAATAATTCATAGCTGTAAGCACTCAGAATAGAAGGTGCCACAGAGCTTAATGTTTCAGCAGTGCTGCTATCCTGCCTGAAAATGTGCTTCTCTAAAGATTCCGTGCTCTTTTACCCATCTTTATCATTGTCTCTTTTTCTTTCAACTCAGTGTTCTGTGTTTTAAAATTAATTTCTTGAAACAAATAAATTTGTATTCGTTTCATTATATTTTCAGTGTTTGAAAGAATATCTTCACTCTCTGCAGAGGATGACTATTCATGTTAACATGAGTTTAGGGTTTAGTCCAGCAGTCATATACACAGTGAAGTTTCCAGCTTCCCTTATCAACAATTAGAAGTAAACTTGTTTACATTTTGTGCTAGTCAAAAATGAAGGAGAAATATATACAGAACAGGAGAACACTTTTAAATAAATCAGTAAAGATCTTTTGGTATACAAGCTGTACAGAATATATGAATTATATGTTTCAAAGGGAAGATATAAAGACTAGTATTTGCTATGTAATAGGGAGCCGCACACTGGCTGCTGCCAGCCCTCATTTCATTTTCTGCTAGTTTTTGAGATGAAGCTTATTTCTATTCTAGTTTGGTCGACAGGAAAGAGAAAGTCGCTAAGATTATGTAACTAGTTAATGTAGGAGTCAGAATTCAAACTTGAAGGGTGTCTGATTCCAAGTCTATTTCTGTAAACACCATCCCATGTCGTCTATGAAAGAACATTATAGAAAGTTCTGACTGAGCATTGCACGGTCGCAGCTTATCTGCAGGTAGTCTTGTACGACGTTCCACATTAGTCTAACCAAATATAAATTGATATCATGTCATTATCCATATGAAAATATAGAAAGAACAAACTAGAAAGCCATTTTGAAGTATAAATCCAATATATATTTACACTTGGTTATTTAAAGGTTAGTTTATTATAGATTTTGATTTTAACTCTGTAACTTTTAATAATATATGCTTATTACTGGAAATAAAGCAAATAACTTAATCATTATTTAAATGATACAGATTCTTAAGCTAAAGGAACTATATAGGTTGCTCCTCATTTTGTTCAAATTTTTCTTTTTCTTTTTCTTTCTTTCTTTTTTTTTTTTTTTTTCCAGCACCCAGGATCAAACTCAGCAACTTGTGCTTGCCAAGCAGGCACCTAAGCCACTGCGCTATCTCCCTGATAAAATGAACTATATGAATGAAACAAGTTTAATATGTGTGTGCGTAGATACTTACTTGATTCAGAAGGGAAACCCTAATTTGTGACATACAATAGGCTTATTAAGATTTGTAAATTTTGAGCCAGGCTCAAAATTAAGATCCTTCTGGCTTAGTCACTCAGAAAGCTGGAATTACAGGACTGTGCGATGTCACTTAGAAGACTGAGATTACAGACATGTGTCAATACATCTGGCTTAATCTGAGGTTTAAGAGCCTTATATCTAATTACCCAGTCCTTACACAACACTATGAAATACATATAATATCATATATATATATATTTATATTTATATATATATAATAGGAAGGAGAAAACACTGTTATAGAAAGAATTTCTGTGTAAATAAACAAGAAATTTCATGAAGAATGAAAGAAAAAAAAGAATTGTAAATTTTGAAAGCTATAAGCTTCTGGATTCTGAGGAGAGGAAATTCAGTAATTATGCTAAGGCATCAGTGTGTTTTAAGTTTTCTTTTTGTTACTTGTTTTTTTAAGTGGTAAGTATAGGTAGATGTCTTCCAACCTTAAAATAGCAGTATATAAGCCAGGTGCTTTGCAAATAATCAGAACTAACACACTTTTTGTCGGATGAGACTGACAAAAATAATTACAGCACTTGGCATTCCTTATTGAGTTCATCTTTTCAGTGTGCAGGAATTCAGTGACCTGCAAAACAATGAAGTAATTTGTGTCGAAGTGAAATAAGGCTCCTTCATGTTCCAGTTGAGTCAGTTTAAACTATTTTTGGTTTATGTTATTTATCTTAGTTCTGTGTCCCTAAGGCTCTTAGCAGATTATTTGAAGCTATGTTGAAGCAGTTACTATAGTCAAGATTCAAAAATAAATTTCTTGACTCTTAACAAATACTCATTGAGAAACAGAAAAAGACATACCAATAGGCAACGAGTAAGACAAAAGCTTGTGAGCTCAATGTGTTGTGTTAACATAAAATAGTTTATGCAATTAGTTACATTTTTGAAATAGGGAGAGTTCTTAAAGTCTCATCATGACAAAATAGCATGTGATGCTAGGGACTAAGAGAATAGAACATCTTATAATTTTTTTCTTTTTTCTAATTTTAGGGAAGGGTCTACAGGGTGTTCAGAGTCTCACTACTAGATCAGACTCCTAGTGATCCGCCTGCTAACAGTCTCCCAAGAGCTGGGATTACAGGCACCCGCCACCACGCCCAGTCTCCATTGCTGTCTCAGTGCACCCTAGGGGCACAACCGGCAGGGCAGGCCTGGGGATCAAACCCCAGACCCCTGCACCTGCTTGCAGGTGCTTTAATCCGCTGAGCTATTTGGGTGGCCTACAATTTGTTTTAAACCATACCTTAAGAAAGTGTGCATCTATGTCTTTGTGACTCAGATTTGTAAAGCATTGTTACGTGAGCCAATTCACCGTGTGTTGACCACAAAGTCATTAAACATGCTGGTAAAGAAAGAAAAAGCTAAGTAGTGCCTGCAGTTAGAATAACTTTAAATCTTTCTGCTAGGGCACTTAGTTTTATGGGCTTAATTTTAAATCATTCACTCAATAAGGAAGCAACTACTTTAAAGATAGCAATATATAATATAATAACCACTGTTAATTTCCTGTCATGTTGTGAAATTCTGTATCACTTTATTTTTATTTTTTTCTTTGAAATATAATATAAGGAAGACTTTAATTCAGTGAGCCAAAATTCTCTGAAGTCTCTAAACTTCTAGAAATGATTCATTTTTTAAAAACATGGTATGCCAAAAATATTTAGAATCAATAGCTTTCTTGGATAATAACTTTTTGTTTCCTACTGCTTCAGCATGAACGGATACTTTATGAGGCTTTTACCACGGCAGTGTTTTGTTAATCTGGTGATTCTTCTAACTTTTCATAACAGATCAAACTTCTCTGTGAACCTTCTCTTGAGTTCCAAAATTTTCTACCTTTTGGGGAGTAATATCCAAATTATATAAGTAATATATGTTGCTTTACTTAGACAAATTGTTTACTTACAAAGTATTTGGTACCAAGTCTGATTCTCAGTAACATGTAAAATAATGTAAAGTACTTCAGAAATACATTTGTATAAAATAATTGCAGTTTTCAAGGTTATTCAGAACTCATTTTGAAAAGTTGAATAAGATAAACTTTGATATTTTTTCTATGTAACTTAATAGGTTATGAAATATTGAGATTAATGCTTCTTATATTTTGTATTTAGTTGAAATTATGGAAATTTTCCTTTATGTATGTAGTACCAAGAGTCATGATTCATTATAATAAATTGAATTGCAAAAGAAATTGAAAACAAATTGCATCAGTGAAGCATGTCTTCTTGTGTACCCCAAAAGGCAATGTACCAAAAATTGTAACAGTTCTTGCAAACACCCTTAATTGAATAGAGAAGTTGCCTAGGGGGAATTGAGCAGTAAGTTCCTTATTGTCAAAGCTGGTAACTCTTTTGAAAGTATTATTTCTTATATGAAGCTGGAATCATGCTAGGAGTATAACTATGTTCTCTACACTAATCTCCTTTTTGCAAATGCAGATGGTTTTCATTAAATATGCTAGTGGAGATACCCTATAAAATTTTTACAACTGAATATTTTACATACTATTATTACTCAAATTATGGTAAATAGGGTCTAATGAAATCTAGGCATTGGTTTTTTTTCAGGATGTCTTTCTTCTAGTGCCTTTTTTTTTTTTCCTATTTAGTGTCTTGAGACTTATTCATGTGATGCTTTTATGAAACTATTGTTAGCTCCTTTTAAATATCTCTCATGTAGTGGGAAGAATAGCAGAAGTTTCATTGGAATATTATGCTATAAATATAGAATAGTATTTTAAAAATTGTACTTCATAGTTGGCTTATGCTCTTTTATATTTCATAGTATATTTTATTTTTAGTATTCCTGAATTTAAAATTGACCAAAAATATCCTTTAGAGTGGTTCATTTATTTTTATTTGAAAATCAGAATGTCGTCATAATGATAGTCTAATATTTTCATTACATTAAGCCAGACATTGAATAAAGAGCTTTGCATAAAATAGTACACTAAATGCTCTGAATGAGATTTGGTACATTATAAATACCAAAACAATATCCTAGTTATAATGCTGATGGGTGCAGAGTATGTTAGTGGCCAATGGCTGTGGTCCAGGTTTGCTGACATTTTACCCAAATTGTTTTTGAATTTCACATAGATCTTAATCATAGAATTTACTCCCTACAATTTCATTTGATAAAATGTTCCTATTTATGACCACACAGAACACATTTCCCCTCCTTCATATTATGTTGTTATTACAGTATTAGCATACCTTTTTAAAGGGGAATGAAAAAAATACTCTTTGATTTATACTATCCAAGCGGCCTTCAGTTCCGTACACAGACTTCTCCGTTAATGCTCAGGAAGGACAGTGTGAGTGGGCACTGTTATTTGCCCATTACAGAGGAGGAACCTCATCAAAACGGTAAACATGTTTCCTGATCTACCCAAGTGATGTAAAGGTGAGATTTAAAAGCAGTGCAATAGAAGTCTGTCACTTTTTTTTTGTACTGGGGGTCAAACACAGGACCCTTGTGCTTGTCAAGCAGGCATTTAATCCACTGAGCTGTCTCCCCAGCCCCGAGGTAAGTAACTTTGTTTTGTAATTTGAATCATGGACTGTGGTGGCATCTTCCTCCTAGACTGCTTTATTCAACATTATAGGGGTGAAGAAGAGCTGATGAGTGTACAGGCGGAATCAGCCTCAAAAGAGATGCTTCTGCTCATTCATCTCATTTACTTTTTAGAAAAAGCATGTGGTAGAGAAATCACTGCTTTCCTCTTCAAAACAGTTGTGAGAGCCAGAAAAATTTATATATCTTATGTAATTATAACAATGTCAATCAGAAGCCTTAAATTCCATTATATTATTTCATAAATCCTATCCCTGAAGACCTTTGAGCTCTGTTATTGAAGACAAAAGCAAGTAGGTATTTCAGTATAAATAAGAAAAAATATAAATACAGTAATATTTGGTATCACAATACACACGATTCATTATTTAGTAACTAAGAATCCTATTATTTTTTGGCCTTTTGACTAAGATTGACAACTAAGAATCCTACTTCCTTCTTAGGCCAATCTGAATTTTTCTCATAACAGTGTGAAAACTCGAGAAATTTGGGAAAAGATTGATCCTCCTGTGATATTAGAGTTTGTAGATTTAAAATGTCTCCCCAGGGCCAAGGATATAGCTCAGTAGCATAAGCTCCTGCCTGGCAAGCTCAAGGACCCAGGTTTGATTCCCAGGTACTGCATGTCATGCCGGCCCCAAAACCAGGGATAATGGTGCATGCCTGTAATACCAGTGCTGAGGAGGCTGAGACAGGAGGATCACTATGAGTCCAAACTTTGTAGTGAGACTCTGTCTCAAAAAATATAATAAATAAAAAAATAAAACGTCTCTCCCAGTTCTCGTGTGATCACAGGTGGGGCTTCGGAAGATGAGCAGATCATGGAGGCGCTGCCTCCTCAGTGGCTCGGTGGACCCTTGGAGGAATCCAATCTGAGCCAGGCATCAGTCAGGGGGACCCTGGCCAGCTGGGTGGCTCCCTGGGGCACACTTAGAGACATGCATTCTCCTGGCTCCTCTCCTCCCTGTGTCTGCTTCTCAGCTGCACCAGCGAGCAGCTTGCACCCGTCACGCCCTTCCACCATGTCATTTCTACCCAGGAGCTGCCTGACTGTGGTTGAACCCAAGAAAATCACCAGCTGCAGTAAACCTCATGCCCTAAGTCACAGGTTTCAGGTATTTTATTCCCATTGAGGGAAAAGTGATTGATTGACTTCCTCTCTGGGTTTGTTATAAGTTTGTTATTTAAAAAAAAAAAAAAGAAGAAGAAGAAGGAAGAAGAAATACTTTTCCTTTTCTATAGAATGTGTTTAGCTCATTAATAAGATATTTAAAATTTTCAAGTTTGATTTTACTAAAATGTATCAATTTAAATATTTTATTGCCTTTCTTTCTGTTGGGGTTCTCAGGGATTGAACTCAGGACTTTGCACTTGCCAGGCAAGCACTTATCCCACTGAGCTATCTTCCCAGCCCCTATAGTTTTTTTTCTTTCCCTACTTGAAGATTTTAGATCAAAATTTGGCTGCTTCTTAAATCTAATTATTAATTAGGATTGTAGTATAGAATTCTATTTTTCAAGATAAGGGATTGTTTCAGAAGTTTTGCTATTGCTCTTTTGTTCAAATTCAATTTGGTATTGGAAATTTTGTCATCTTACTGGTGTGCTATGCATATAATAATAAATCAAGTAGAATTTGAGTACTTTGGTCGTTTATTGACTGAATTATTCATGTTTGGCATTTCATCAATTCTAGTAAAATTCTAAGTATAAAAACAGACTGACTGTTCTATACTCTGATGGTAATTTCTGGGGCTAAGAAAAGGGCTTGTTTCTTAAGGCTCCTTGGAACTCAGGAATGCCCAAACTCTAGCCACAACTGGCTGCAGCCACTGGCCTATTAGGAGCCAGATCATGCGTGTACATGCATTTCCTGCTGGATTCATCCTCCCGTCAGATGAGCAGCAGCGTAAGATTCTCACCAGTATGCAGATCCTACTCTGAGTTGCGCATGCAGGAGACCTAGCATGCATGCTACTTTTAAGAATACGAAGTCTGATGACTTGTGGGTGAGCTGAAGTGATATCTTAGTTACTTTCTGATTTCTGGGACACAATACCTGATAACCACAATTTAAAGGAGGGAAGATTTATTTTAGTGTGCAGAGGTTTCTGTCCATAGTTGACGTGCTCCAAGGTGGGGTACTAAGGTGGAAGAGAAAGAGCTCATGACATGCAGCATAGAGAGCCATCCAGGGCAGGGAGGGAGAGGTGTTCTTCCGGCTGTGACCCAGTGACCCACCTTATCTGAGCGTCACATTTAGGCATAAACCCATCAGTGGGCTAAACCCCTGATGAGTATCAGGCCCCCATGACCCAGTATCCTCCCCACATCCTCATCTATGAACGCATGAGGCTTTGGGGGACATCTAGCTATAAACTGGCACAGACACTGATGTTAGGACCAGGGCACTAAAGCAAAGACAGACTAAGTTTAGCAGAGGTGTGACTACATGGAGACCATAAAAATCTGTGGCTTGCAGACTCATATCAAAATCCTATCAGTGAGTGGTAAGGTACAATTTAGCTGTGTCCGATGGCATCCCAAAATGAGATTATAGAGTAGACCAAACCTGAGCAATGCAATTCAGGTATCGCTGTTTCCTCTAAACTCCAGATGGGACTATTTGCAGGAAAACAACCTCCGAGCTCCTACTGATTTTGAATTGTACTGAGATGCATACATATCTTATAAGGTAATGCCTTACGATTATAGTAGTAGTAAATTGATCAGTGGGCGGACTGCACCTTCAGGATCCTGAACCTGACCCTGGACCCCAAGGCCCTTGTGACAAAAAGGGTGGGAATCACTGTCCTAAATGGTGTCCACTTGATAAAATAGAGGGCAGGTTTTCTCTGTTAAGTTTACTTTGGCGAAGTTCAGAAAGCTCAAAGGGGCGCATCTTGGGCAGTGTGTATCTTGAACGGTGTGCATCTGAAGTAGCTAAGGCCACTGACGTTGTGATTCTTTGCTGACACTGTGAGCAGTGCATCTTTGTCATGGTGACCCTGAAGTGGGATCTTCATTTACAGATATTTGCAAGCTTTTATTTTTATTTATCTATTATTATTACTATTATTGTTGTTGTTGTTTTGAGACAGGCCTCACTATGCAGCTCAGGCTGACCTGGAGCTCCCTTGGTAGCCCACGCTGTTCTCAGACTCACAATGATCCTCCTGCCTCCGCCTCCCAAGTGCTGGGATTAGAGGTTTATGCCACTAATGTCTCTGGCCTTGACAAACTTTTATTTTGGCTCTTGTCATTCTATTGGCTAGCTGCTACCTACCTTTGAACTGTTTTTCTCCCCTCACACTCTGAAAATCTGTCCTCTAAAAGCACCTTCTTTCATTCAGTTGGACACTCGCCTGACTTATGGCACTGGTTCTTGTACGTACTTCAATGGGGCACCTCTCTTATTGTTGCTTATTAGTATTTTGCACAGGTGGACCCACCTGTGTGTTAATCCCAGTTCCTTACCGCATCACATTTAACTTTTAACATGAAAACTGGGTGTTGAGTTGAAGTTAAGATTTGTAGATAGAAAATTTTCAAAATTCTCCAGTCCATTCTGTTTTTACCTGTGCGCCAGTCCAGCTCCATAACTCGATCCTAAAATTTTGATGATATTATTACTTCAGGGATCACTCGGTATTAAATATTTCCAAAGTTGAAGTTCCATTTATGACTCTCTCTAAATCTTATGACTCTTTCTAACTCTTGAACTTCTGCCCTTGCCTCATCCCTTAGAGCATGTAGATCATTAATGGCTCCTTCCAATCTTCCCTACTCATCCTTTCCTATTTGGTTTCTATCATGTGTTCTTGACTGAATGGTGTAGCAGAACCACTGATGTCACAGAGGGCTTTCCATCTATTTGCTCTGTTCGCTCATTCATCTCACAGTCCCAGCGTGTGATCCTGACCAGCTTTTGTACCAGAGTTAATCAAAACGGCAGGCCGTATAGGCCAACACATTTATCTCTGGACTATTTTTAACCTCAGCTGTTTATTAATCTTCATTGTTATGAATAATTTTCTTCTTTGTCTATTGTCATCAAAATCTTTTTCAACCCCCTTATCTTCTAAGTGTATCATCTGCTTACCCAATAGGTATTAAAATGCACCATGTGGCCTATTTAAAAGGACACATAAAACCAAGGGAACGTAATTTCCTCAACTTCCTATGACCTTCCTATTTTTCCCATCTATGCATCTATATCTATTTATTATGTATATTCTTTTTAATAATTGCAGAGGAAGAGAAAGACATCTAAAACCCAATCTTTCCTTGATAGCCAGGTTTACAGTCTTAGTTGACCTGATTCCACCATGTCGTGATTTGTGTGTTAGTTTCTGTTTTCTGTCTCTTTCAACCATTCCTTGAGAAGCCCTCACCTTTAAAGGTAAGCATCTTTCAATCCTCTCTCAACCATGGTTACAATAGATAGAAGATCCATCATGGCACTCTTTATAGAGATGTAGACGAGACATAGAAAACAAGGCATGGTGAAGTAACAGATTGCACACCACATTAATATGCCATGATGTGAGAGGAATGTGTTTTGAGATTTAGTGGACCTTGAGAAAGAGGTCGGCCTGGGAAAAGAACTAGCTGATGGTATCTATGACCTTTCATTAATAGATGCGGCCACTGTCCCACTCAACAATATGCAATAGTAGCATTAATACTCAGAACTAAGCTCTCACCCTTTTCTGTAATTGGTTTCTGCTCTGTGTTTTCACTGGTGACCTAACAGGCAGTCAGGACAAAGAAGCTTGCGGGGTCGGGTCGGTAGGTCTGCAGGGTACATAGTGGGCAAATCTTGATTGGCCAGTGAAGGATAATTGCCCTTCTTGATTTTGTTCGTCATATTATTTTGTTTCCTTTTATGTTGCTGATTTTTACCTTCTTAGCATGTCTTCCATACTGGAAGATAGGCTGTTCTTTTCACGAGTGTCTGCTAGGTAGCATGTCCTCCCTTTAGTGGTGTTTTTCCTTTCTGAAACAGTAAAAGTCCACTTCTATTAGATAATTATAATGTTTATTTTCTAATTTTTCCGATTGGTAAATCACTCCTTATTTTACTGTAAACAATTTATGTCTCTAGAATACTTGAAACATTTTATGCCTCTGTGAGCAACTTTATTGAGAAGATTCATTTCTTTTAAGCTCTATAACCATCATTTCTTTGTATATGTTGTATAATCAGTCAAGTATTTGAATAAATTGTACTTGCATGTTGTGTATTTTTGTACTTAAAGTGATTTTCTTAATGATAAAAATCTATACTATGATCATCTCTATGTCAAGTAAAGTTTGTCAAGGGCAGTTTTTTTTCCCCAGGGTAAGTAAATCAGTGGCTATATTTAAATGAAAATCACTTTCCAGAATGTTCAGTGGTTCCAGTTATCCTCTTTTATCTTGAGTTACATAGATTGAAAAAGGATGACTTGGGAACAGAGTCACAAAGATAACATTGGCTTGAAAGACATTTCAAGGGAATTTCTGGGCAGAGAACCACACTGTCATTTGGGAGAATCAGTCTTTCCTTTTGATGCTCTTATTGCAGAAGTACAGACAAGGAAATTTATGTGGGATGCTATCGGAAGAGCTAGCGCTAATGATACATGCAAAATGTACTGAGCTTTGGCCGTTTATTTTCTAGAAAATGAAAGAAGTGACCTGCTGTGGCATAATTATTTTCAATTTAAATATGTTCTTCTACTGTGCATTTTCACTTCAATATTACCTGCCATTCATTCATGCATTACAATAAAACTCTTACTGTCTCATACCTTTGATCGCTGAAGAAGTCTATACTTTTGCATTAAAAAGTGTGGATATGAGGCTTTGTCAAATTAACGACGCGCAACAGAATCCTTCACTTTTAGGGATAGATTTATCAGGTAATGTTGTTCACTCGAGGCACAAGAATTCCTTTCTGACTGAGCTTGTCAAAGAGAGCAAACACGTGGAATCCATGTGCTCTGTCGTCGGCCCCTTCCACACAACCCGCTGTACTCAGAACTCCACGTTAACAGCATTAATTGCTATTGTCATAGCAACTGTGAGGAAATAATCCATCTTTTTTAATAACTCACATCTTGGTTTTGCTTATTTTTATCTAGTAATGGGAGATTGTATATATTTTAGGTACGTAACTTCTTTTTTCATAGCTCCTAGTGTTTTGTATAAAAGGAAAGGAAGAATAAAGAAAGATATTGCTACCTTTAAAAAGAAATATGGGTGATAAGCTTTCCTTTCACATATGTCACTTTTTTCATACTATTGTTTTGCTTTTTCAGGTGATAAAGTCATGTTGTCTTAAATGAAAAATAATGTAGATTTGAGGACAGTAGTCTGCATTTGTTAACAGTAATTAAAAAGCAGATTTATTTCCGAAGTGTGCGCTCCATTTCACGTTTCCCTGATTGGAATTTTACTCCTAAGGTGTTCATTGAGTGGGCATATGACATTTATTTTTAGGTAGTTCCTTTGTGTTTATACCATTTCCTTTCAAAGATGTAGGAGAAACTGTAACTCAGTGCCAGCATAGATTTTCCAACACTCTCAATAAGTTGTTAAATTTGTTAAAATATATTCAAGACAAGCATTATCTCCTGTTAGTACTCTCTCGTAAAATGTATTTAACCTGGAATTTCCCTACCACCATCTGTGTTCTGATTATATTACCTTTATTTTAGGCTGGGCCTGAGGTGCAGCAAAATAGAATTCTAGGCTTGATGAAACGATAGAAAATAAGTTACTTAGAAAAGGAACTTATGCTGCTACCTGTGTACTGTGCAACTGCATGTGAGAAAGCAATGTGTTATGGTAGGCTTGTGCTTGGAATGCCTGTCATTCTGGTCTTCTAAATACAGACTGCTTGACAGGACATACCAATTATAGCCATACTGTCTCTCAAGTAAATGTCAAAAAAAAAAAAAGGTAATAAATGAAAACATGAGACAAAAAAAGTCACAAGACTGTCGTGCTATAAGGCTGCATATTATAAGATTTCTAAATTTCTGTGTAAAAATATGTCAATGCTGATTCTTATTTTTTAAATTTTTTTTATCTTTTTAATCTTTTTTCTTCGTATTCTGGAGAGACTCAAAATTTAACACATCAACACTTGATGGAAATTACCTGTTCCATGTTCAGCCTAAGATGTTTGATATCCAGACAGTGAGGTTAAGCTCAACTGCTTATGTTATATGGTAATAATGTCATTAAGGTTCTCTTCTGGAGGGTTAAAAACTTAAGTTTGCAGACCAAAAATTAAAGAAAAAGAAGGGCTACAAGGACAGCCAACATTTTGGCCTTAGCCTTTCAAAGTCAGTAAGGACTCAGGAAATAGGAGAACCTGTACCGTAGCATCCTATAACTCAATTGTCTTCCAAATTTTCTGATCAAGGAGATTATGGGGCCAAAGAGGAAAGTGATCGATGGTGTAGAGTG
>NDGM011241695.1:1081-11176 GCA_002564305.1 Octomys mimax | reverse complement strand
GTTTATAGCAGCACAATTTGTGATAGCCAAATCTTGGAAGCAACCAAAATGGCTGTCACCTGAAGAATGGATGAAAAAGATGTGGTGTTTCTATACAATGAAATATTATTCAGCTATAAAGAATGAGAAACTCAAAGCCTTCATATATGTGGGTGCAACTTGAAGATATACTCATAAGTGAAATAAACCAGACCCACATGTGTAAATATCAGATAGTCTCCCTAGTTTAAGAACTCAAGAACTCAAAAGAAGAAATAAAAATTGAAAAGTATAACACAACTAAATGGAAAGCAAGAACATAAGGATTAAACAATGAAGGGAGGCAAAGAGAAAAGCTAGGAAAAATGGCATGAGCAAAACCATACATTTATATACATAAGATGGGTAAGGCAATGGTCCTGAGAATCTCCATCAGGTTTTTGAAACTAGTAGTTCATTGGTAGGATTCTCACCCTGACTAACTATATATGCTGATATCTATGAACTAAGCAACTACACCGAGGATAGCAATGTGTAATACTAGTGCCAAACTTGGAATGCCTGTCAGTCTGGTCTTATAAACATGTACTGCTTCTATTTTTTAAAAAATAATTCTTACTGCATATTTACTTTTATCATGATGGGAATGACCTCGAAATCTCTTGGGGGGCTGGGGGATGGCTCAGTAGAATAAGCGCTTACCTGGCAAGCACAAGGGCCTGAGTTCCATCCCCAGTTCTTCAAAAGAAAAAAAAAAAAAAAACTCTTGATATCTCCTGATTCTGCTCGCAATTATCTATGACAGCATGAAAAATGTGTAAGAGGTGTCACATGAGCACAAATGTTGGGGAAATTCACCCCCAAAGCTTGAAGAAATTGTGAATAAAATCTATGAAACAAGGAAGCCACAATTTTGGTACCTGGTGGAGTACTTTCAGGATGTCCAGTAGGACAGATTACTGTATATTGATGATGGGACTTTTATCTTGTTTTTCAAACTTTCTAAGTTCCCAACACCAAGTCAATAATATCTGTGTGACAAAGCTGTGAGTACGGAGAACATGGTTGGAATAAGCAGTACTCAACAAACAACCATAACTCCTTTAATGAAAATCAAGGCATAAAATGGATTAACTATAAAGGAAGAAATTGTGCGCATAAAATCATAAATGTACAAAAGAGAAAAATTAATTTTTCTTCCCCTGGGGATCATGACATAGCCATATTCTTAATGTCTTCCTTCATTGTACATGTTTAGCTGGATTTCATTTTTTGTTATATACTGAATGTTTATGGTATCTGAAAACTCGTAGTTAACACTGCAGGGCCTGAAGTGATGGTATTTGATGGTCGGACCTTGGTCAGTTGGTGCTGCCACTCTTGAAAGAGTAGTTCACAGGAGTTTGTTCTCTCAGGAGAACACAAAAAGAAGCGGTCATGTAAGCACACTTGAGGCAACAGCCTCGTGTCAGCTGGCAAGGGAGTCTCAGCGTGAAACTTAGTTTGCTAGCCAAGAAATGATCTTGAACTTTTTAGCCTCCAAATCTAAAAGATACTTTTCCATTTTAAAATTACCTGGTCTGCAATATTTTATGAAGGCAGCCTAAGCCTATACACCAACAGCTCCAGATGAGAGCCTCCAGCTGTACACTTGAACCCTTCCTTGTAGATTAGCCCGTAGACAGCTTAGAGTACTTTCTGCCTCCCCTCTTGCCCTGTTATAATCTGTTTTCCACAGAAACATAAAAGTGATGTGTTTCAATAATACGGCTGAAATAAGTTTCTATCTGGATACCTTTCAATGACTTCCTAAAACATCAAAAATAAAATGTGAATACCTTGCCGAGGTAGGATCTTCCCACATCACTGCATTGGGCACATTTTTCCTGTACCCTGTATTCCTGCTTGCTAGTTTTCCATGAGGCTCTTTTTTCACTGCTTGAGGTCTTGGCAGCAAGCCAGCTTCTCTGACCCCTTTATCTAATTGGACCACTCCATTTATTCCTGCAATTATTCCTTGTTATGAAACATGTGTTTATTTGTTTGTCTGTTACCTCTATCATTTGCATTAGACCATAGGTCCATTAGGTAGGACCTGTGAATATCTCTTTCCAAACTGCTTTCTTATTTTAGGGTGGAATAGTCCATAGATATTTATTAGGTTCATATGTTCAAGCTTGTCCTAGAAAACTCTCAAGCAAATTTGGCATCTATAGGCTTAAAATTCTCAAATTATAAAATAAAAATATTTCTCTTTCATGAAAATAGTATTATGAACTTTTGGTATTGGTTTTTAGGAAAATTTAGCAGAATCAAGACATATCAAGAGGTTTTTTACTTTATTTATTTATTTATTTATTTATTTATTTATTTGCAGAACTGGGGATTGAACACAGGCCCTTGAGTTTACCAGGTAAGTGCTTATTCTACTGAGTCATCTCCCTGGCCCCCCAAGAGATTTCGAGGTCATTCCCATCATGATAAAAGTAAATGTGCGGCAACAATTATAAAAACAGAAGCAGTATGCAAAAAAATCAAATTAAGATCTGCAAGATCTCACACAGTGAAACACACAATTCAAGGAATGGCCTGTGCATTGCTCAGTTGCTATGTTGCTGCTATTGGGGGATGCAGAAGGATCAGGTCATCACCAGGTATTTTTCAAATGAAGTGGTGGTGGTAAGATCAGGGCCTCCAATATACCAATCATTGTGCAACTGGGCAACAGTGAAATGGGGTAGAGAAGGTGAGATGCATTTCACAAATTACATCAGCATAGTTAAAATATGAGGGTGTTTATTTTGAAAACACCATTGATTTTTTCCTATATTTTTTGATTTTGAAAGAGTAAATACTAGGCTGGCTCCAGGAAAGAAAACCTCTGGAATAATGCATAGTATTTATCATTGGATGTAACACAAAAAGTCTCTTTAGCATATAAACATACAAACTTAAATTGATAATTAATTAAAACCACAGAGTGACTAAGAAAGTTTGTGGATAGGAAGAAAGTCTTATAAAAATGTCATGAGTTTTAAACATACTCTAACTATCTCACATTCAAAACTTTTAAGTAAGAAAGTCACACAGGAAAGATTTATGCTTTCAAATATAGTTCTGGGAATTCTGTGAAATAGTTAGGTGAAAGAGTAGCATTACTAAGGAGAAGGAATTTCCGGATGTTTCAAAAGTTACTACAATTTTCTATGAGAGACACGATCAACTTTTCACCTTAGCTAATAATTTAAGTACTTGGCATAGAGATAGGAGAGAGCTTACAGATAGGAGAAGTGGCACAAGACAGGGAAGAAAGAGGTCAAACTAGCTCCAGGATTTCTGGCCTTAAGAGGTGAAGGGTGATGCAGAAACCAGGGCTCAATAGGTGCAGAGTTGTGTTTGCAGCACCCAGTGTTTGAAGGGCTGTTAAGACTTCCACATGCACCTACCCAGAAGGCTTTTGAAAATATGTGTGTGAATGATAGAGAAAAGTTATGCAAACAGATGAAAGAAGTTATGAGATACAGGAAGTAGGTAATCTAGTGAATTAATTCTTTCAATGTTTTATTTGACAAAATCCCTGTTGCGCATCCCCTATCTGTCTGAGAGAACTCTGAAGTAATTTGTATGTATCTGTGCACTAAGCAGGTGGACATTTCTGATCTCCTGAAACCTATAATTTACTTGAAGACACAGACTATATGCCAAGCTTTACAGGATGCTGTTGGCATGCTGTCCACTGGGCCTTGGCCCTGCTGGTTGGCAGGACCACCCACCAAGCTTTCTTCTATTTTTATCATTTTCTCCTGGGAATTCAGTATCCTTCTAGGAGAATGTTTCAAATAATAATGAACATGAGTTGGAGGAAACTGTCCCAGGTCTTTTACACTTTTAATATGTATTTTTATCTTGTCTGTCACAGTCTTCAGTAGCCTTCCCTGGAATTGCCCTTCATGGTACCCTGCCTGTCCATGAATGTTTTACTGACCCCTCTAATTCCAAGTCTTCCTATAGTTTATTTTCTCTCCAAACACAACTCTCAGTAGATTCACTGGCTCAGCTTCCTCTCCTCCAAAGTAAATTGGTATGCTACATTTTGCAGTGTTTTGGGGGATGGATAAGAGTCAAGGGAGTAGAAGTCAATCTGGGTGGAAGAGAAAGAGAGGCTAAGACAATGGGGAGATGAGGGCAGAGAACACAATTCTATGTGACTGGAGGTGGGCAGCAGGCAGAAGATGCAGGACTACAAGTTTGAATGGGCTGAAAACAGAGGGCTGGTGGGGAGAAGGGGAAGTAAAAAGTATTCAAGATGTGATGTGTATATTCCTCAAGATTAATGTAACTGTTATGAACAGAAAATGCATACCAACAATAAAAAATCAGAAAAAACAACACAAAATAACTTTGTCTTCTACTCAGAAATAAGGAATCATTGAAGGGATTTGTAAAGAACCTATCTGTAGGTTACTTTAAACCTTCACACATTAAGCCATTTTTTAATCTCTGACATAAAGGCCAAAATCACACACTGAAGGAAAGAAAGCCTACTTAACAGATGGGGCCGGGGAGATGGCTCAGTGGAATAAGCACTTCCCTGGCAAGCACAAGGGTCTAAGTTCAATCCCCAGTTCCGCAAAACAAAAACAAAAACAAAACAAAACAAAAAAACATGGTTGGGAAAGCTGACCTTACACATGTAGAGGACTGAATGTAGATCCATGTCTCTCACCATGTACTTAACTAAATTGAAATAAGTCAAAGAACTAAATATTAAAACCTAGACATTTAATTAGATCAAAGATAATATAGTAAGACTTTTAAAGACAAAAGTATAGGCAAGGACTTTGTGAACAGGACCCCAGTTGAATAAGAAATAAAAGGAACCAACAAATGAGATTATATTAAATTAAAAATCTTCAACACTGAAAAGAAAACAACAAACAGAGTGAAAGACAACCTGCAGAACAGTGTAAAAATTTTGTCAGCTACTCTTCAGACAATATACAAACAATAACAACAACAAAAAGACCACATCCCAAAGTAAAAGAGCCAATAAAATCGGCAATGAAATGAATAGACAATTCTCAAAAGAAGTGCAAATGACCAATAAATACATGAAAAAAATTATAACACCTTTGGCCATTAGACAAATACAAATTAGAATAGCATTGAGATTTCATCTTACTCCAGAAAGAATGGATATCATCAAGAAGTCAAATAGAGTCATACCATGAACACCTATGCTCCCAAACAATTCAGTTCACAAACAGAAGCATTCAGGAAATTTTTACTTGTGCTTTGAAACTCTACACCAGGTGATGAACATGACCACTGCCATCATTCTCACATGAACATGTACCATCTTTCCCAGAATCATAGAACAAATGAAGTTGTGAACAAAAGTACCACTATATGAACATATTAAGGAGGTAACTAAGAGACAGACAAAAGAAAAGTAAATTTTTGTAAATGGGAAGGGGGCTAACAGACAGAGGAAGAGGGGAGAGAAAGAAGAGAATGAAGAAGTGAAATGAATAAGGTGTGTTGTGAATATAAGCCCATTTCCCACTGTAATCAATAGGTACTGAAGACATGTATTAATAAAAATTTAAAAAGTTTTATAGGGCTCGCAAGATAACTCAGCGGACTTAATGATCGCTTAGTCAAGTGCAGGGACCAGGTTTGATCTCCGGCCATGCTGGCCCTGCCCCTCGAGTATGCTGAGATGGCTACTGAGTCCAGGTGATGCCTATAATCCCAACACTGGAGAGGCTGACAGCAGAAGGATCACTATGAATTGAAGCTGCATAGTGAGACCCTGTATCACGTACATTAAAAAATAAGAGGTTTTACAAAACCTTTCACACTGTTGATAGAGAATAGACAATGGAAGCCAAAAGTTAAAGGACAATTGAGAACTACTGTAATACTCTAATGAAGAGAATATAGTAACTTATAACAATGGTGGTAGCAGTTGAGGGCTATGTGGTGGTCCGATTCTGAATGTTTTGAAAGTTGGGGAATGTTCAGATAATGGGAATAATTTTGATTGGATTAATTGAGAAACCAAATTGCCATCAATTTGGATGCCAGACCCAAGCGTCTAGATTGAACTATGTCATATTCACAATGTCCCTTAGATAGCCATCAGGGTATGTCCAGTAGGCAGCTGGATGTTAGGAATTTAGGATTGCTGAGCTGCAGATATTGTTCCTGACACTAGGTGGGAAAACAGAGGTATGCATGTTGTGACAGAGGATAAAAAGGCTCCAAGCATTGAGGCCCTGGCACTAAAACATCTAGAGAACAAGGTAGGGGGAGAAACAACAAGAAGACTGAGGTGAAATAACTGTGTGAAAACCAGTAATTTGCAATGTAATGCAAGTACGTCAGGGAGGACATGAATGTTTGTGGGAAAGAGTATGATTTGGTCATGTAAGAATTGGTTTCCATGTGAACAGCTGGTTTTGCAATTCAGATAGGCTGGTAAACCTGACAGGATTATTTTTCCTACAGTGTAAGTGGAAAAAATAGCACTGAGGTATATCTTAGAGAAAAATCAAGCCCAGTAATTAGAGGTTAAGAATAAAGACTACCCTTACGGTTATCAAGGCATTGTGAAATTTTTTTTTTTTTACGATATGAGGAAAAATGAATTTGTAGCTTAAGGGGAGTGAATCAGTAGAGACAAATTACTGGCTGTGGTTGGGGGGTGAAAAACACTTGTTAGTTGTCTTGATGAGGTAAGGGGCAGGGGATAAACATAATGGTTGTAGGCCTGGCATCCTGTGGGATCATGGGTATACTTCCAGGTAACATTCAGGAAAACAGACACCTGAGTTCAGCTGCTGAAAGGTGGGTGATCGTGATGAGGGGAGGAAACACAAGCTTTCCTGAGGACTTTTTGAATGAAGCTAAAAGCCAAGCTAGTGAAGTTAGGAGAAGATACATGGGAAGTCTGAGGAAAAAAAAAAAAAGGTTTGAAATAGTCATCTAGTCTGTGAGAGAACACATGGACCCCAAAAGTATAACTCTACTAACAGACATCATTAAGAGATAGCTTCTGATTATAATTTTAAAATGAGAATTTTTCTAGTTTTTTGTGTGTATGCAGGCATAGGAAGGGAAGACAGGGGTAGAGTGACTCAGAAATTTAGTTTTGCTAAGAGAGAATTGTGAGAGTAGAGAGAAGAGAGAATGAGCAAAAGGAACAAATACTTAATAGTGGCAGTTGAATTTCAAGTCCTGAAGAAAAGTGAGGACATAGTGTGTGACCAGGGAGTCGGGTGAATGGAGTGGAATTCTGAGAGGCAATAACAATAACAATATGGAGAGCGATCCCAATGCAGGTAAAAAATCACAGAATAGAAAACTTCAAATAATTGAGAGTCACAGTGCTGAACGCTAGCCTCTTTGCATATCAAATTCACAAAAGATATTATCAAAGAATAGTGACTTCCTCCTACAAGTGACACATGGTTTGGCGTTTGATAATGTATAGCAATCTCCAGGGGGAATGAGGATATTCTCTTATAACGAAACAGTTTCTGTTGAAAGGAGAATGTGATTGCTGTGAAGGTGTAAGTGAGGAAATGCCCTGCTCTCAGTCTCGGGGCCGTGAGAGAAAACAGGCTTGTTGACTGACTTGCAGAGGACACAGTGGAGGTAGAGCTAGGCCCCTGCGAGAGGCAGGAAGTGAACTGGATCTGTAAACAGGATGAGGGGGCTATAAGTGGCGCATTGTGCATGGTGGAAGCAAAAGAAGTATCTGAGGATGTGGAAAGGAATGCTACATAGGGAGGGGACATAAAGGTGCATCGTGAAATTTCACAGGAATCAAGCGAAGGCCAAGTGAAGCTAGAAACAGCTAGAACTCTGAAGCACTGAAGAACTAAATCCTACTCTAAAGGAAAGAAAAAATCCTAAGTGAAAAGACAAGGAGAGGAGTGATGGAAAAGACAAAACAATGAGCAGTAGTCAAGACAGAAAATAGCCAAAGAGTCTCATTGCTGGAAAGGACAGAGAACATAAAGAATATTTGCATATGGCTGTTGATGATGATATAATTTCATTTTCTGCAATTTTTATTCTCCCTCTTACCTATTCATATTCATGTCTCCAAAAATAAATATGACTCAGGAAACCAATGTTACCTCTTTGTTGCTTATCTATGTGGACTGAGATTTTGGCCCTTATAGGGATCACTTAGGGGCCCGAGAGTCTCTAGTCCAACTTCTGTAAGACTTCCATTATGCTATACAGGAAGCTGTGGATCTTCTTGAGGTAGCTGCTTCACGCTGCTGGACGTGTGCTGCAGCGACCAGAGGGAAAGCAGATGTCGCATCACCTGTCCCACAAGCAGCAGGAAGGCTAAAGAATCTCACCATGGCGAGTCCCGTGGTGTCCACAGAGTCTTCCAGATCAGGATGCTAAGCCTCACTCCATCTTCTGACCTGCATTGGAACCAAAGTTGAAGCAGCAGATAGTGAAATTATGAGCACGCGGCTGTTAACGACTGGATCTGCATTCTGACCAAAAATCTAGAAGCAAAAGCTTCAGATTACACGTGATTCATGTTTCATATTTTCTTTATTTTTGTGTTTGGATTAAATTTGGGCCATTGGAATAACTATTTGCTTTTTAAAGCTTTATTTGTGTATATTCATAGCTTCTCTGTGTTTATTGTGTAATTTAAAAGTGAGAATTTAACAAATTCATTTAAATGTAATCAACGTGACTGATTAGTTTGCATGTATCCGGTCCTTTTATATTGATTGTGTTTGTCTCAAAGGACAATGCTTTTGAAGAAATTATGATGTTTTGTTGAATGAAATTTAATCAAGTGAATAAAGAGCAATAGTATAATACTATGCTTGCGTGACACATACAATTAGGCTGGTTTGTGCAAAACGTTTTACTTTGTTCACTTTGCTTTAAAGCACTTTATTTTGCATGTTTTCTCACTAGCAATTCAGCTCCTGGTATTTTTCATGATCTCCATTAACTAAAGCTTCCTATTTTCATAGATTTTTTATTTTTATATTTTTTTCTGTTTTGTAGGTTCCTATTTTAGTAGATTTTTTAACACTTTGTAATAAAGTAGAATCCTCAAACTTTGTAGTTTGTTCCGACATCGATACTAAGAAGAAATTGGGTTATAAATCTCATGGAGTCATTCTTCATCATTTTCTAGCTTCTGCTGAAGTTTAAGTTAATAAGAAAAAATGGCAAAACTCATCTTGAAATACTTAGAGAAATTGTATGATACATAAGCAAATTGAAGGGCCAGCTAAATAGCTCAGCGAATTAAAGCACCTGCAAGCAGGCACAGGGGCTGGGCATTTAGGCCCTAGGCCTGCCCTGCTGGCCCTGCCCCTGGGGTGTGCTGAGACAGCAAATGAGACTGGGTTTCGTGGTGCACACCCGTAATCCCAGCTTTATAGGAGGCTGTAAACAGGCGGATCACTCCAAGTCTGATATAGTAGTGAGACCCTAAACACCCTGAGACCCTTAGACCCTTTCCTAAAATACAAAAAAAAAAAAAAAAAAAAAGAAGAAGAAGAAGAAAGAAAGAAAGAAAAAGAAAGAAAGCAAAATGACTCCTAAACCATCATCAAACTAAGCTCACTCATTTTATTTTTTATTTTTGGTGGAACTGGGGATTGAACTTAGGCTCTTGCACTTGCCAGGGAAGCATCATTCTGCTGAGCCATCTCCCCGGCCTCAAAGCTCACTCATTTTAGACCTTAATGAACATTTGATTTAAACTGATTAACATGTGTAAATATGTAGTAAGGAAAAGCTATCTTGGAAACACTATCTCTCATCAGGATTGGGACTTCACAGACCAGTACAGAACTGAAATAGCATCTATAATTTGGTATACCTCATTTATATGCCACAGAAAATATTTTGGCTTTTCAACCATACTGTTAAACTATGATGTTTTGAAGGATGATTTGTGATGACAACTATAATTTCATAAAACCCAGCGTCTTCCTTCTCAGACCTGCTATCTTTATTGGAAACAACTTGAGGCTAAACAATTATGACACATCAGGTCATTTTTGTTCTCTTTTCCTTCTTTCCTTCCTTCTTTCATTAAATCTAATTTTCTTC
>NDGM011241691.1:9386-25553 GCA_002564305.1 Octomys mimax | reverse complement strand
AGGAAGTATGGCACACGGCTGTGCCACCCCCTCGCCGAAGCAGCTCCACAGCCTCCGCAGTGCCCGGGTCCTCCAGCCCAGCTGGCAGTCCCAAGTCCCCCTGCACCCCCAGCCTGGAGCGGGTGGCCTCACCACTGGAGTGCTCCATCTGCTTCTCAGGCTATGACAATATCTTCAAGACACCTAAGGAGCTCTCCTGCACCCATGTCTTCTGCCTAGAGTGCCTGGCCCGGCTGGCAGCTGCCCAGCCTGCAGGCCGCCCGGGCACAGAGGCTGTGCCTTGCCCTTTCTGCCGGCAGCCCACAACAGTGCCAGCTGCTGGGGCCCCTGGGCTTCGCACCAGCCGCAAGTTACAGGCCAAGTTGCCAGTGCACCTGCGGCGGGAGGAGCCAGTGTGGCTGGAGGGCACCAAACTGTGCTGCCGCCCACCACCTACCACACCTGGCCAAGAGGCACCCGGCTTCGTGTGCGTGGACGTAGGACTAAGCAAGCCTGCTGAGTCCACACCTCCTGTGCCTGTCCCCAGCCCTGCCCCACGCCGGGGCCTCCTGGCCCGCTTAGCCCGCTGCTGGGAGCGCTGTGCTGACTGGCGGCGCCTGGTGTTAGTCTCGGTGTTGCTGCTGCTGCTTTTTTGTGTGGTGCTGTGGCCTGTGCAGTGTGCCCTCAAGACGGGGAATCTGCACTGCCTTCCCCAGCCGCATGCAGCCGCCGCTACCACCACTGCCACTGCCTTCTCCCTCCAGCCCTTAGCCAACAGTTAGGGTCACCTGCCAGGGGCCAGGCCTACCATCCCACCTCCCAGGATCCAGGGCATGGCCACTGCTAGACGTCAGCCTCAGGACTCAGTGAGGACTTCTGGGACTGGATTCTGATGGGGTGGATAGAGGCCCCAAAGGCTGCTAGAGCCACAGGCTGTGCAGGCCAGATGCACCCCTGACCGCAGTGTGCTGATGGGGAAGGGACCCAGAAGATGCCTGAAGCTGCTCTGGCCCTCCCCAGTACACTGTGAATGGCCCAGAAGGGGCTGGCTGGCTGCTCCATCTGTGCTGACATTTCACTAGGGTCTTCTCTGGGCCCTTACTAGACAAGGCTGGCCCTTTCCATTGGGCGGAGGTGCCAAACTTGTCCTCTGACCTAGAGTCAAGGTGCAGAGACAGGACAGCTCCGTGGCTAGCCCAGCAGAACCTCCCAGCAGTTCCTCCCACCCTTGTGAAGAGTTTTTCAATAAACTATTTTTTTTTTCAATAAACTATTTTGTACCCATGTTTGGTGGATCTCAATGCTTCCTTTCCTAGGCTGCTCAGTCCTTCCCTTTCCAGAGAGCCCCAGTTCACTGCACCCAGGCTCTATCCAAGGTACCCTACAGGGGCCGGGGAGATGGCTCAGTGGAATAAGCGCTTCTCTGGCAAGCACAAGGGTCTGAGTTCAATCCCCGGTTCCGCAAAAAAAAAAAAACAAAAACAAAAAAAAACAAGGTACCCTACCAATCGTGGGGGTGGGGAGGTAGCGGGGAGAAAGGGCAGCTCTGGACTGGACTTGGCTGGCACCCAGCACAGTGACAAACCCCCACCCCAGGTAAGCAAGTCTCAGACCTGGGTCAAGGCAGACAGGACGAGGGGTGGGGCCCAACCTGGCCCAGAACCCAGTGGCTCTAAGGGACCCCTTCTCCCTGCCATCTACCATGGCCATCCTGGCCACACCCACAAGAAATCATGGCCCCAGGACTCCCAGGACCTGGTTATAGAGCCATGGAACCTGTCACCTCCTTGGGAACTAAAGCCTGAGAGTCCCCTAGGCAGAGGTGGGAAGATCAGGGCCTCACCTCTCCAGCCTGGCCTGGTGCTGAAGTGGCCAGGCAACCTCCCTGGTCCTGAGGCTGGGCATCTTGCCCACTCACTCTACCCCACCCCGGTTCTGCATCAGCTGCAGGAATCCTGCACCACCAGGCAGGCATGAGCAGGAGAGTGGAGCTGTTCCAGCTCGGGCAGGTCCTAGACTCCTCACCTTTAACCCCAAGGTACTTCCTTTCTAACCAGGAAGGCAAGGAGGAGGTCCAGGGGAACACTGACATAGCTGGCTTCCCTGTGGGGACAGGGATCCTGCATAGACTCCTGGCCCAAGCCACAGTGAAGGCAGAATTGAGGACACAGAGTTTTATGGGAGAGGTTGCTGTAATGGGCCAGCACCTCCAGCACCATGGGCCAGTGATATCACACCGTATCACCTGTCACACAATGAGCCACACCCTCGTCACCCAGAGGACTGGGCTCAGGGTCACATGAGCCTGCCCTAGGACATATATTCATTCCACCCTGTCCACATGTGACTATGACAGGGCCCCTCACTGAGCCATGACAGGATCCCTCACTGAGCCAACAGTGACACAGTCAGGTCAAGGGCAGAGCCTGCCACTTACATCACACACAAGCCTACTCAAGGTGGCTGGACTTGTGGCACACACAGGTTCACCTGTGTCACTGGCCACGGCCCTCAGACCTCAGGAAAGAGACCTGAGGAATGGAGAGTTCCGTAGACCAGCTCCCCACTTCTGGGCCCTAAAGCTGTGTCCCACCTGGCAATGTCACCTGGTCCCCAAAAGTCCCCACCTCATGCCTGCCTCGGGACCAGAACTGTCCAGGTCCCAGGCAATGGCTGGGTCTCTGGGCTCAGCCCCAGGGCTCAGATATACAGGCTCCTGGTTGGGGGGTTTGTGTTGGTCAAAGGCCTGGCCGTGACCATGGTGATGTCTGCAACAAGGCCCTGCCCTGCCTGCTCACACAGGCGCAGCTGCTTGCCTAGCAGACCCCACCACAGGGCCAGATTCACATGCTGATACTGTGCTTCATCTGCACCTTCCTGAATGCAGACGCTGCACCAGCCAGGTCGCCTTTGGGATGATGACGTCATTGTCATTGATGTCTCAGTCCAGTCCCTCGGACAAGCTCAGGGGAATCTGGCAGGTGGGGGGGCAGGCAGTGAGCAAGGCCAGAGTGGCGGGTCTAGGTGGGAAGGGTGGGTCCAAGCGGGGTCAAGTGGAGAAGAAGGCGACTCTGGGCCCATCGAGGTTGGGGTTGGCAGGCACCATCACATGTGGGTGTGGTCTCAAGGGAGGGCGGGGCCTCAAGGCGGGGCCTCCCTTGAGACCACTCCCCTGAATGGTCACCCAGCCTGCAGATGACATCCATGAGGATGTCAATCACGATGATGTATGGTAACTCTGAGGACAAACCAAGTGGATGGCTGGCGAATTCACCTGAAGAGACCCAGTCCTTGCCCTTACCTTGTCAGGAGGCCTGGCCTCAGACTGCATCACTCCTGTACACGACACTTGCAATGAGTCACCGAGGACCTACAAGTCAGGGCAGCTCCTAGGAGGGTCAAAGGACACTGCTGCCCCTGCCTGGCAGAGGTGCCAGGGATGGGACTAGGTCATAGGAAGGTGAGGACAGTTTCTGGGAAGGAAGAGGGAGCTGGGGATAAAGCGCTATCTGGGCAGAGCCCCTCAGGGGCTCGTGGTGCCCACAGGATTCTTGTGTGTGTGCTGCCACTAGCAGAGGAGGTGGAGCTGCTGTCCTGGACCAGGAGAGCCATGGGTGGTGCCCTGCAGGATGAAGAGTTTGAGGCCACCCTGGATCCATGGGACTGGGCCTGGGGAGTTGGCTTGAGAATGTGGCCAGCCTCCATGAACACCCCCTAGGGGCCGGGCTTGCACTATGTCCACTGGATTAAAGGACATGGAAGCCACCAAAGCCAATGGAGTTGGGGAAGCCAGATTTGGGGGTCTCAGCTCAGGGACCCCAACACATATCTAGGGACTCTGACCACACTAACCCTTTGCCTCCCAGATTCATATGCAGCTCCCACACACAGTAGGTTTGTGCCCATGCTGCTTTGCTGTCCTGTGGCTTAGGCCAAGTCCACAAACACATGTTCTGGGGGACAGTGTTTTGTGTCAGCCTGTCTAGCAGACCTGTGCTCCTCAGGGACACACAGGCCTCTCAGGGCTGCCTCTTCCTCCGTGTCCCCAGCATCCTGCCCCAGTCAGGCAGGGCTGTTTCCTTGGCTATACAAAGCCACAAGGCTGGGCCAGCTGCAGCACCAGGGGGACTCAGAGAGCTCCAACTCAGTCTCCCTCCACCTCTGTGGTGATCACAACCATAGTGTGCTTGCTGTGCACCATGGCCCAGAAGTGGCCCTTGCAATCTGTAGATGTGGTGGCAGCGGACACTGCCTATTCCACAGCCTGGTTTATCTTCTGGGTCACTCTGAAAGAGGTGGGTGTTGACCACCTGCTGTTTCCAGGACTAAAGGTCCAGATGACAGACCTTTGCAAAGTGGCATGGTGAGTGATGGCTCCCACACAGTTCCTGGAGGCAAGGGAGGGCCTTGGGACTAGTGCTGAGGCAGGCTGCTCCAGCAACCCCTTCAACACTGCTGCTACCCCACCAGCCTTCAGCCCTGCTGAGGTCCACATTTTCCTTGCATCCCTTTGGACCTTCTGTGAGGAGATCCAGATTCCTATTAGGGGCCCAAGACATCCTGCGTGATGCAGGTTAGCCACACGGATGGTGTGCAATGCGCCCCTGCCTCCTGGACCATCATCTTCCACTTAGAGTTGACTTGAGGCACACTGCTCACTTCTCAGGTCTTGAGGGAGGCAGGAAGCTCAAGGACCACCCTGCCTGCTTGCTTCTAACCCTAAGTGAGCACAGGTGGGAGAGACTGCGTCACACCTCTGGTGGCAGCCACATTCCTTGCTCTACCCAGAGTCCTGCAGAATGGCATCTGAGGCAGCTCTGGGTCTTGCCTCTCAGGGAAGGATGCTCTTGTAGCTAGATGTTCTTGAGCTTGTTCTCCAGCTACTGTGCCTCTTCTGGGCGTACCAGAGCTGGCATTTCTGGGGGACAGAGGTTTGGCAGGGTCACTGCCCCTTTCCAGAGCCTTCAGCGCCCAACCCTCTTTTCGTGACCCAGCCCTGAAGACAGGTCTGGGTGGGGGCCAGGGTGTCTCTCAAACCCTCCCTAGAGACAGGCTTGGCCTCCCTGCTGGTGTCTGGCCTGGTGAGCTCCCTCACACAGCTCTCGATGCTGGAGGCTGACCATCATAGCCTTCTGGGGCCGGCAGGGACACCCCACAGCCCAAGGTGGCTGCCTTGCTCTCTTCCATTCAGACTCCTGCTCTGTACTCAGTGCCCTCACATCTGACCATTGAGCTCCCCTCTCTTGGAGGGGCTACGCGGCATCCTCCTGTGCTCCTGTGGGAAGAAGACACTCAGGATCTAGGGTTCATGTGGGTGCGCACCTGCTGGGGGAGGCAGATCCCTAGCTCCTGCGCTCTGAGGTTTCCCTGTTAGAGGTCTCCCCAAGTCTGGGGGAGGGTGTGAAGTGTCCTGCCGGCCTCATCATACTTCCTGGCACTCTGTGGAGGCCCACAGTGACCACCAGATGGCAGCATGGTCCTCAGCAAGGAGCCTCCCAGACCAGGCTGGCCACTTCCTGGAGAGACGCAGCTTCCTGGGGTAGAGAAACCAAGGAAGCCTGCTCACCCCAGGTCACCAGTAAGAAGGGTGCAGGTAGAACCAAGGCAGGACCCGCCCTTTGCACTCCTACCCCAATGCTAAGGGTCTCAGGCCTGGAGGAAATGAAGCCAGGTTAGGGGAGAGAGCTGAAGACATTTCTGAGCTAGGGACAGTGGTTTCCCAAGGCAGTGCCCTGTAGACACGAACCTCAGAGATAAATACACATACACACACACGCACACATGCATGCATGCACACCTGGCCTGAGCTCACTGCTCCAGCGTGGAATCCTGGCAGCCCAGAGGCTGCTGGAGCTCCTCTTGGCCCACTGTGGTGGATCTCAGAGCAGCCCATGGGATGTTGCATTGTCCCTCAACACAAGTAGTGGTGGACACCAGTGTACTGGGTCTAGTGGCACCTGGAAAGGCAGAGGTGCCATCTGTTTGGGGGTGTGCCAGGCTCCATGGTTTCCTCCCATGTGGCACCTTCAGCTTCCAGAACAGTCTGGGCTTTTCCTGTACAGAGGCTCTAGCCCTTTCATTCTCATGCCAGGAAACTTGGGGGCAAGGCTAAGCCCTTCCCAGGCCAGCACAGTTGACCCCAGGCCAACTCTACCTTGACTCTGCCACCTCCAGACCCCTGCCCAGGAATCCACTGCCAGAATCAGGACCTGAGAGAGGAGTGAAAGGGGACAGTGAGTACCTCCTCTCTCCTTCAGCAGTGACCACCCTGCTGTCCACATGAAAAGCTCTGGGATATCCTGTTCTCAGCATACAGCTGACAGCAGGGACAGCTGTGCCCAGGGCCCTCTAAGGAATAAACAGGGTACTCATACTGAGAGTTGCTTGCCACCCAGGTGTGCCGTCTCACTCTATGCAGACCCCAAGTCTAAGCCTCTATTACGTCCCCAGGGTAGTGGCTGAGGTTTTTCAGAGAAATCACATCACTCCTGTTAAAAGGGCACATGGCTTCTGGAGCCAGAACCTGCTCATATAATCCTGTCAGGCCCTCTGCTCTCCTAGACTGGACCCCTGGAAGGACCTGTGTCTAGAGATCAGGCTGATCTGAATGTAATACAAATGATGTCTCAGGTCCTTCATACCATCCACTGAGTGGCCAGGTGAGGCAAGGATGGGGATACCGTGGCTCAGCCCTCTTTGGTCATGCTGTCCAATCCTCGACTTGCCTCCCCAGCCTTAAGACCTCCTGTCAGCCCTTGAGCTACCCCTATCCAGGCCAGGCCTCTCAGAGCCACACTCCCCTGTGGTACACCCCCTACCCTGGCACCTCCTGTGCCAGGTACTGGTACTGGGCTCCATGGGGAAGGGTCCTTCTACCCCGTGCTTGGTGGTGGCTATCTCCAGCTGGTCCATTGCTTCCAATCTTTTCTGAAGCCAAGGCTACTTCAGCCTCCACCTGACCCCTTCAGTTTCTGTCTTGAGGGTGTCTATGACTGCGTAGCCCGCAGGGTTCTCCTCCCCATCCTAAGCACCAGACCTTGCACACCTGCCCAGCACTCCTGAAGGAGCAAGGAAATGAAGAATGACAGAAGCACAGGGTCTCCGGGTCTAGGCTTTTGCTTTGCTTTGCTTTGGGGAACCTTTCATTAGTAACAAGTCAAAAAAAGTACACTTTTTGATCTTTAAATTGAGAAGTCCCTCTTTCCCAGCTCCTGAAATGTTTGGTCTACTGTCAATGGTCACCCATAATCCCATCAGGGTTAAGCTCACCCAGAAGTGCCAACAGGTGCCCCCTCACTGTGCAGCGTCTCCTTCCTGTGTTCATCACTGCAGCTTTGCCGGCCTCTCTGCACCCCATCACACTTCTCCCCAGAGCAGACCCTGCCCTCCACTCAGGGCCTCTTGGGGAGCTTGAAGCTTGTGCCCTCACTATGGAGCTGGGCAAAAAGGCCCCAAAGTCAGAGCTGGGAGTTGGCGCAAAAGGACAGACACAGTCCCTCTGGTTTACACTTTATTTCACGGTGTTTGACAAACACAACTGGAGTTAGTAACAAGATACCATGCGGCTCCCTCTTGCCTCCACCGCGCCTAGCAGGGGGCCAGGCTGCCACTCCACCAGCCTTTGATGGCCCTGCACAGCCTGCACAGAGGGAGGGGATGGTGGGGTGCATGCTGCGCTTTTAAGGCATTTCTAGCTCCACTGCCAGCCCTGCCACTCCTGCACCTGCCCTTCGGCCTCAACCAGGCACCAGGCTGTCCCTGGTCACTCTCAGATGAGCACAGCCTCCCTCATGGTAGACCTGGCCCGCAACTCGTACTGCTCTGGGGCCAGGATAGAGGGAGAAAAAGAGACCAGTGTTTGAAGAATATGGTTGGTTTTCAGGCCTGGACACCCTCCCCTGAGGGAAGGAAGCTGGCTGCCACACAGCGGGCCACATCGCACGGTGGTCCACTCCCTCAGGAGCCACTCATTGGGCCTGGAGTGTGGGGAGGTGGGCTACATCCAGGGTGGACAGGCAGGGTCAGTGAAGTGCCCTGGCCCTGGGCTCTGTCCTCCAGCACCCTGGAGCTAAGAGACACACTTGGAGGTGTGAGGCACAGGCCCAAAAGTAACATTGTTTCCAGGTCACAGTATTGGCACAGAAGGGCCTGGGTTCCAGGCTAGCCTAGGCGAGGCTCGCCTACAGCACACACAGACAAGAGGAGTGTAAGTGGGAACCAGGAGGCCCTGGGGCTTGCTCGGAGGAAGGCCCCATCGAAGCCTACCGCTCCCCTGCTCGGGGACATGGACCTCATCCAACAGAACATGGTGACATGGGGAGCAGGGACACAAGGGACTGACACAGGCAGATACACTGGGGACACAGTGCAAGAGGCTGCAGCATGTGCCCTGAGGCAAAGGGGCAAGTCTTGAGGGTGCTCTGCAGCCCCTGCAAGTCTCCGGTATCACGTGTCTCCACAGCACGGCTGCCTGGATAGAAGGGAGCCCAGGTCAGCAGTCTCTCTGGCCAACACAGGCAAGAAAATCACATGGAAAAGCAGTAAGTTTACAAAAATAGAAAATAATTACAGCAGGGTGGGCAGGGTCTCGGCTGCTGGTCAAGGGGTGGGGCAGGGCCGCAGCTCTGGCCTGGTGACTGCATCTTCCAGCAGGTGTAGTGGGCGCCCGCTTACCACCACATCCCGCAGGCAGCCCACAAAGCCTGTGCTATAGGCTTTGGGCAGCGCCTGGCCTGTGGGCAGCTTCTGAAGGCCCCCTGCAGGACAGACAAGGAAGTCACTCAGCTGAAACTCAGCACAGTAGTGTGCAGAGGGCAGCTGGGGCCTGGGAACAGTGATCAGCAGGCGTGTCCACTCATGCAATCCTCCCAGCCTGAAGGCCACAGCACTGCCACTTGTTGCTGTCCTGATGGGCTGACTCAGGACAGCAGACTTTTTTTTTTTTTTTAATGTATTTGATATAGGGTCTCACTACCCAGCTTACACTCATAGTGATCTTCCTGTTTTTAGCCTCCCCAGTGCTCTGATTACAGGTGTGCGGCACCACGCCCGGTCTCAGTGGCTGGCTAAGTGCAGCATGTGGTGCTGGGCTTGCCTAAGGAGGTACTTACTTTGCTGAGCACCTTGCCAGCCCTATCCCAAGACATTCTTACACTGCTGATCCCTTCCCTGGCCTCCTGAAACACTCACCAAGCCACAGGGCTCCATCTGTGTCCAGCTGTGTGGCGCCCAGAGGAGAGGAGCCGGTCACAGGGGCTTCGTTGCCCACCTGAAGGGACCCTTCCCTCTGCTCCCTGAAGGTACAAGATGGTCAGTGCCTGCCTCCCCCAACACTTGAGCTCCTGTCCCTGTCCCATACCGCATAGGTGCCACATCCTGGAGACCACACCAGGAGTCATTCCTTGGGGCCAGGACAGGGCAACAAGTCCTCTGCCACTAATGCCTCCCTCACACCTTGTCGTTCCCTCCTTCTCACTGCTAGTGAGCCTCAGGTAGGCAGCTGGTGACCGCAAGTGACCAGACATGACCTGGCTGTGTGAGTTAAGGCACTATTCACCGTACCTGCCACGAATCACTCACCTGTGAGCCCTAACCCGCAGCCAGTGATTGGTGTTGACCTTCACGGTAGAGCGCAGTACCACAGGCTGGGAGCCCAGGTCATAGCTCAGCTGCAGGTGCCCATCCACGATGGCCAGTGCCACATAGTCTGCACGCTCCGTGGCCTTCCCACTCCACAGCACCAGCCCATGAGTGGCTTCGGTACGCAGGCTCAGTTCAAAGTGGTTGCTCTGTAGCGCCTTCTCACTGTGGAGGAGGGTGGGGTCAGGCCTTCTGAAGGCAGCAAGTGGGGCAGGGAGGTGGGAGGGCTGGAGCTGGCGATGACAGCCAGAGCAGCTGAGTGGGCACGGGCATCAGCCGCAGGGCATCTGGGGCGGGGCAGACAGATGAAGACAGCAGGCAGGCACAACGCATGGTGAGGGCCAGCCAGGGTCTCAGGCACGGCCACTGCTCACCTGTGAAGGGCCCCGGAATCTGGAGTTTCCGGGCTTAGAAGCAGGAAGAGAGGGAAGCAGTGAGGAAGGCAGATAGAGTGAAGTCTCCTGAAGTCCCCTTTTCCACACTGGCAAACATCCCGAGCCATGCACGATCCCCGCTACCACCGACCCACACCCCAGAGAGCCTTAGCAGGGACATGAGTGCAACAGTGTGTGGGCACAGCTGGGAGCCCCGACCAACAGGGTGCAGAGGGCATGGGGTGAAGCATGGCGACACTGATGGGGACGCAGGGCTCACCTGCCGGGAGCCTCTTTGTCCTCCATGCATACACTGTGCAGACACAGACACCCGCTTACATGTACACACACGTACACGCTCATACATCATCTCATACACCTTTGGTCATGTGGGCATGTACACACATGTACATACATTCACAGTGGATATGCACACAGCATTACTCACATGGAAACTTCCACATAAATACATAGCACATGTATGCACTGGCACTGGTGCTTTCTGGGGGAGTTATCATAGGGGTGACGTAAACAGCCCTTGGCATGGTCCTGGGAGGGGGAGGTCCCCATTTCCAATGTTGGGGCTGAGCCTTGCATAGCACAAACGGGCCTAGCACCCTTCTGCCACCCAGGATGGGAAGCTCTACTCTTGGTGGAGCTCAGGACTGTGCAGCCAGGCAGGGGGCCTATCACGGACAGAGAGCATGATGTGTGGGGGGACACAGGCTACTTACACTGGGATCTCATTGGCCAGTTCGCTTGGAAACAAAGAAACAGAGACAGTGAGAAGGAAGGAGTGTGGAGATGGAGCAGTCACTGGACCTGGCCTCCTGGCACAGACCCAGCGGGTGTTGTGGGGGGTCTGGCGTCCTGCCCTGCCCTGCCCTGCTAGCATGCACAGACAGACAAGACCAGACAGAAAGCAGAAGGCGGAGGGGTGCCTAGCTCCCAGAGGTGCATTACCTCTCCCTCACAGCATTGAGGTACTCAATGTAGGTCTGCCCATCAAAGGCCAGTGTGTCCAGGTCCCCCGCTGACTTCTCAACCAGCCCTGAGAGACAGGCAGTCACATGGGCCCCAGGATTCCCCAAGGAATCCTGGGGCCTCATCCAGCCTTAGCTATGCTGCCAGAGCTCACCTTTCTCACAGTGCAGCCCTGAGAAGCCTGTGGGACACAAGCACTCATAGGCAGCTTCCCGTGGAAGACATGAGGCTCCATTGAGACAGGGGTGGCCCAAGGCTTTGGTGCAAGGGTGGTCTTCAAAGGATGAGATGCCTATTGCCCGCAGAACATGCTCCTGAGTCAACAACTGGCGGCCTCCCAGGGAGATCTGCAGGGTGCAGGGACAAGGGCCTTAGTCCCCCAGGACCCTCACCAGAGGTCCTTTCTGTACCCCCACCTCAATGATAGCCCTGGAGGCAGATCCCACCCTGTCCCTCATACCAACTGGATGGCACCATCAAAGCCAGAGGACACCACAGCTGCCCGGGCCAACTTGCTGAAATCAGGGGCACCC
The DNA here is from genome assembly GCA_002564305.1 of Octomys mimax. NCBI lineage: Eukaryota > Metazoa > Chordata > Mammalia > Rodentia > Octodontidae > Octomys > Octomys mimax. The sequence goes on along the minus strand of NDGM011241691.1, from coordinate 14,044 downwards.
CCCACATAGAGTGGCTCCTTCAGGTTGAGCACGGTGTGTGGCACCTGCAGGAGGCACTGGGTGAGGGGCTGTATGGGGCCCAGTGGGCAGGGACAGCCCAAGTGCATACCAGGGTGCCTGTGGCTGGACCCATTCCACAGGAGGCAGCGTCAGTTACAGAGAGATTGAGACGCAGGAGTTAGTGGGAAGGGGCTATTCTAGTTGGGTAAGGAGACAATGTCGGGCAAGAGGCAGACAGTACCTTGCGGGATTTCTGACATCCGGAGAGCGGGTGGGGGTGCAGAACAAGAGCCAGAGAGCAGTGAGGGCAGAGAGAAGACAGACGGAGGCCCAGGACAGACAAGAGAAAACAGTATCGTGAGAGCTGGTTACGGGGTGTCCAGCCCCTGCATGGAGGAAGGGTGCCAGGCAGGATGGGCAGAGGCCATGGCCCCTCCATACTTCTAGACACTCACCGGGGACTCCCCCAGCACACGGGGCCCGTCACCCACACGCATTGCACCCTTGCGGCCGTTTCGCTCCAGTAAGACCTTTGTCCAGGTACCCATGGCTACTGGCTCCTTGCTCCTATGGGGACAGCACTGTGAGCAGGTTCTCGGCTCTGCCGGCTCAGGGCAGTGATGCCACACGTGCCTCTTGTCATGGTCCCACCAGCTTAGTCCAGCGTGTGCAGCCCACCCGCAGCCGCCCACCTGATGACTGCGGCCCCCTTGCCCAGGTCGTAACGGAATTCTAGAAACCAGTCGCGCAGGGCCAGTGATACGAAGTCCCCTCTGCCATCTGTCTTCTGCCCATTGTAGAGGAGCAAGCCACTGGGGCCCCGGGCCAGGAACACAACTGCCAGTGCCATCTTCTCCCTGGAGTCACACAGGGTTACGGGAGTGTCCCAGTCCCCTCCCCGACAGGCCCCATGCAGCCCCTCCCCAAAGCGCCCCCCCCACACCTACTGACCCCACTTCTCGTTCAAAGGTGTGCAGGCCTTTCAACTCCAGGTAGGAGAAGCCGCTGAAGTCAGCCATGAAGGGCTGGGAGCCCCGGTCCCTCTCCAAGGCTAGGGAGAACCAGATTAGGGGGTGTCTCAGGGATGCAAGTGCTGACACCTGAGGGCTCCTGCACTCTCACCACCTCACAGCCCTGTGCCTAATTCAAGTCTGCCACCAGTCTAAGTCCCAACTCCCATGAGACTGAAAAAAACTGAGCCATAACTCAACCCAAAGATTTGACCCTGATACCTCACTGCCCACTGCATCCCCTACCTATGTGGCAGAGGGCACCCCCACGCCCAAGGGGGCACTCGCACTTAGGGCCTCCCTCAGGTAGTACACGGCAAGGGGCTGCTCCATGGCAGGGGTTGGGCTGGCAGGGGCTCTTCTCACTGGCACAGGTTGGACCTGAAGAGAGAATGATGGGGACCCTAAAGGTGTAAGACCCTGCTGAGACATTTGTTTTCCCATCCCAGCACCTGGCCCAAGCCCACTCTTACCAAAACGGCCAGGTGGGCACTGACAGTGGAACACTCCAGCCTCGAGCACCTGGCAGGGTACTCCATTGCTGCAGGGGTTGGGCATGCAGGGGTCATCCCCACACTCGCCCACACCAGAGCTCTGGGAGACAGCTGCCTGCCAGCTGCCCAGCTCCAACCGCTGATTGTTGATGTCCAGCAAGCGGATGCAGCCCTTTAGGCCAACCCCAACAGAGGTCCGCTCGAGCACCCTAGCAGGAGAACAGGATCAGGGTCAGAGGCAGAGGCCAGAGGTACCTTCACTCACAGCCCACTATAACTGGGGGAGGAGTCCCATAAGCTGGGGTTAGGGCCACCCCCCCATTTCCAGTTGCTCACAAGGTAGCCAGTCCCATAAACAATAGTCAGAAGCTGGGAATGAAGATTAAAGGTCAAGACTTGAAGGTCAGGGTCAGCAGAACTGGGATGCCGTCACAAATAGGACAAGGGCAGGATGGGCCATGTCCTGGGGTCAAGGTCAGGATCACAGCCACCATTCACACCCAGTTAGCATGAATAGGGTAGCTTGGGCCACAGAGTCAGAGGTCAGTGTGGAAGTGGAGGTCAAGGTCAATGCTGGGGCCTGGGTCCCTCAGAGCTGTTTCATCCTATTCCTGCTCACACAGCAGCCTGGTCCTCTGGGACGCCACCCACAAACAGGTCCGTGTCCAGGTTAAGGCCATCTGTGCCACTGGGGCTCTCGCCCATAACAGGGCTCTCACCATCCACAGAGAGTGTGCCTTGGCGCCAATGCCTGGACAGTTCTAGGCGGTGCCACCGGCCCAGCTCCACAAGCACGGAGCTAGTCAGCACCGCTGGCCCAGAACCTGTGTCAAACCTAGGACAGGAGCAGGGACTCAGGAGATGATCCAGCTCATCTGTCCAGTGGCCCCCACCCCAGCTTTACCAGGACAGGCCTGGCCCCACCCTTGCAAATGCAGGTGACATGGCCCCACCTATACCATCACTCTGCCCCCCAAGCTACAAAAGGGCCTATCTAGTCCACCCTGTACCACCCACACCATCACTCTGCTCCCCAAGCTACAAAAGACCTTGCTTAGTCCACCCTGCCCTACCCACACCATGGCTTTGCCCACCCAGTCTCCACCCCATGAGCTGGTGGACCCCCACCCAGCCCACCTGAGCTGCACCCGCCCACCCTGCAGAGCCAGTGCCAGGAAGTCTTTGCCGTGGTTATTTCCATTGTACAGCAGCAGTCCCTGTAGATCCAGAGTCCGGAATTCCAGTGCCAGGCGCAATGTGTGGTAGGCACGGAGGGTTGGGAAGGCCAGGAAGGCGCGGCCTCCAAAGGCAGGCACAGAGGGGCGTAGCACTGCAGGAGGCACAGAGGCCAGCTAGAGAGCACACCCTGTGGCTCTAGAGCCCAAACGTCCCCACTAATGCTGTGTACCCCTTCCCTGCGTTACCCACGCTCACCCTCCTCACAAATGGTGCCACCCCTGCCTGCTGGGCAGCTGCAAGTGAAGTCTTGGTCAGAGTCCTGGTCCTGGCAGGTGCCCCCATGGAGGCAGGGCTGGGAGGCACAAGGCCTCAGAGGCTGCTGGGGGTCTAGGGGAATAGGCCAGTGTCCTGCCATGTGGCTGGGGACTGTGGTGGATGGCCAGTGTGTGGTAGGGGGTGCTGTGGTCTTGCTAGTAGGTCGGCTGGTGCGACTGGGGTAGGCCCGAGGGGTCATAGCAGAGGGCAGTTGCCCTGTGGTGGTAGCTCTGGCCGTGGCCACTGCAGCTGTGGCTCCTGTGGCAGCTCCTGTGAAGAAGGCTGGAAACCAGTCTGTGGGGTAGGTAGCTGTTAGGGCCTGCAGGGGCAGGGCACTGGGAAAGGGGACCAACCCCTCCTGGAGCTCAGGGTGCTCACCAAAGTCCATGAATCTCACATGTTCCTGCAGAGGCCTCCTCACCACTAGGGTGCGGCGCCTGGATGCCTGGATTTGCTGGAGCAGGGCCTGGCCCACATCAGGAGCCCTGAAGGCTGTGCCTGAGGCAGAGAGGACACTGAGCATGGCTTGGCCCCTGTGCCCCCACCCCCCATTGTCTCCTAGGAGGGACCTGGGCTAGAGCACTCACTGGGGTCAAAATGCACATCAACAATGGCTCGGACCCATCTGCCAGGCCCCAGATCCCGCAGGCGGACACTCCAGAAGTCTTTCTTGACATCTGAGTTGCGGAACAGGTCATCCAGCTGCCAGGAGGAAAAGGACAGGGACATGGGGCATCACCTAAGCCCAGTTGCAACTGGCCCTGGGCTGTCGGGTACCTGCCCTGACACTCCTGTGGTTCTGTCCCAGGAGTGGCCTCACACTCACCGAGCTCTCAATGCTCCGAGCAGTTTCCCCAAACAGCTCTGACTTAGGGTCAGCCATCTCGGGTGTGTAGAACAGCTCCTGCCCCTCGACCCCCTCCAGCTCCAACACGCCTTGGAATGCCTTGGTGGCTGTGGGGGAGGGGCAATGAGGCCCTGCCTGGCACTCACCTGTCCTCCTGCACCAGCCATGGCACAGGCACCCAGGGCAAGCCACTTGGAGCACAAGGGCAGGTGGATATTAGTCAGATGGTCATGAGGTTAGTGGGGGCCCCAGGGCAAGGCTGGCGTCAGTTACCAGGTGGACTCCTCGGAACAGGTGCCCCAGGTTGGCTTGCAAGGAGAGAGACGGTTAGGCAAGGGTCCTGGCACCCACATGAGTTTGGGGTCTTAGATCACACGTGTGCGTGTGTGTTGCATCCCCACACACATGTGCTGATGCCACAACTCCAGTACCGACCTGCTGCCAAGGGGTGGGGACAGCAGCTGGTGTGTCCAAGGTGTTCCTCAAGCTTTGTTCCACCCCCACTGCCCACTTACCAGGGCAGTTGGAGCTCTCGGCATCCAGCAAGGGTGTCTTCCCATCTGAACAGCAGCCCAAAGGGGAGTTGTAGCAGGAAGCCCTCTCGATGGGTGGCCCAGGGGTTGCCATGCTGTTGCCTATGGGGAGCTCAAGGCCTAGAGAAATAACATCTAAGCTCAGGGCTTGTGAGATGGCTCAGTGGTCAGTGGTCTAAAGCACCTACTTAGAACAAGCTTAGCAAAGTACAGGGACCCGGTTCAATCCCCCAGCACCACATGCCAGCTGGCCCCACCCCCTGGTGGGCTGAGCTGGCCA
>NDGM011241658.1:2823-18598 GCA_002564305.1 Octomys mimax | reverse complement strand
GTTCTGAGGTTGCATTTTGTTCCTTCTCGTCATTTTGTGTAGCACTATCTTCTGACCTTTGTTTTAGATCTTCATTGTAGTTATAACCTTAGCACATACTGAAGTTCAGGTGCAGATGTACAAAGTCTGGATTTATCCAGCTGTGCCTGGCTTGGGTCTGGCTGCTGTGCTCAGCTGCTTCCTGCTGCTGCCCTTGAGGGTGAACCTGTTGTGCCCCTCTGGCAAGATTTTCTCCTCTTGGACTAGCTGGGTGGTTCTATCCTCTGCACTCTCTTCAAGGATTGCTGCTGCAGGTTTCACCCCAGGCCTGTATGCCAGGTCTGAGCTGAGCCTGGAGGGGACAAGGTAGAGTTATTGGGAGAGGCAGCTCTTCCACACACTCACTTGGTCTGGGCTAGGACTGGGTCTGGGGGTTCCCGGAATGCAGCAGAAATTCCTACTTGGTGGGTGTGGTGGGGAAGGTGCTGCGGAGTGGTGGGGGGCGTCCCAAGTGGGTGAAAGAGGGTCTCACCCATGCTGCGCCTGCCCTGGTACCAGTAGTCAGTCCCGTCAGGGCAGGGTAGCAGGAAACTCTCCCACACACTCACCTGACCTGGGATAGGACTGTGTCTGGGGGTTCCTGTAACGTGGCAAAAATTCCTACTTGGTGGGCGGGGTGGGGGTGGTGTTGCAGTGTGTTCAGACTGCCTCTTTAATGATCATAATGTTCTGGATGTGAGGAAATACAAGAAGTTTCAATTGCTATTATTGATATAATATAGGTTAGAATCCTACAAAAATCCTCTTCTTTTATTTAAAATGTATTATGCACAGTTGTTGTATTCTTGGGCTTTGCTATATGCTGGCCATAGAGTGATGAAGAAAAAAATGTGACCCTTGATTTCAGGGAGTTTCTTTTTATTTATTCTCAGTAGAGAAACAAATATAGTACTGAACTAGAGGAAAACAAATGCCTGATTCAGTCTTGGCAGGCTTTTTGGAGGAAATAGGATTTACATTGAGATCTTAAAGAAGAAAAATGAGTTATGCAAAGTTAGGGAGTGTCATGGACCCAACCTTATTGCTGGAAAGAGCTTAGTGGCTTTGAAATGTTAGAGGGCATAGCTATGACATAGTACACAAGAAGGAGAGTTCTACAAGATGAAGTGGAGTAGAGTGGAATGGAGTGAGGGGAGAGGAAGTGAATGGAGTGGAGTGAAGTGGAGTGGAGTGAAGGGAGGGGAGCAAAATGAAATGGAATGGAATGAAATGGAATGGAATGGAATAAAAAATTGGAAGTAGATTATCCACAGCCCTCATAGTTTATTTTCTATGTAATTGGAAACCACTGGGGAAGCTTCTTTATAAAGATCTCTTGAAATTTTGCATAAATAATGGCTAAGAGAGAGGCACAAATGGATGAGGTCATCCAAGTGTAAGAAAATAATGTCTAAGAAAAGGGCTGTGCCAATTGAGAGGGCAGTGGTGGACAGCTGAAAGCTACTCTTTGATGTAAAATTGACAAGATTTCCAGTTGGTTTGTTATGAAATGTGAAGTAGAGCAAAAATCTAAGGTGACTATAAGAGTCTTGCTTGAATAATGATAGGGATGATGGTACTGACAGGGAGATGACTGAGTGCTAAAAGAAAAAGTTTAGGAATGGAAAACTGAGTTTCATTTTGCTTATATTAAATATGAGACATTCATGGGACATGCAAATAGAAAGAATGGTAAAGTCAAAATGAAGATGTGAATAAAGTTGAAAAATTTGGACTACAGGGATAAATTTAGGTGGCATTAACATAGCACGGTCCATTGGAATTGATAACGCAATCTTTTCCTACTCTTAAGGGAGAGTGGGGAAGAAGCCAGGACTAAACCCCAAAGGCCATCAGACATAAAGATGTATTAGACATAAGAAGCCAGCAACACTATTAAGGAAGACTAGCTAATGAAGTAGAAGCTCTATCAGAAGATGACAGCATCATAAAAGCCAGGAAAGGAACATGTGTCTGAAAGAACAGAACGCTGTGCTTCATGCTGCTAAGAGATTAACTACAATAAGGATATTGTTTTGACCAAATGGAAGTTACCAAAGACCTTGGCAAGAAGTTTCAGTGGCTAAATGTGAAGATGTCACATTGATACTCAAGAGTGAAGCCAACTGAAGATTAGAAAGTGTCATCCGTCTGTTTAAACAACTCTTTTGAAAAGTTTATATAAAGGACTAGAGAGATGGGCCATAACTAAAAGAATATGTGAAGTCAAAGGCTTTCATCTGAATGCTGGTCACATGTGCTTTCATCGGCATCCCTCAAGCATTGAGACTGTGAATGGGCTAATGAGGCAACATATTATTTGGTTTTGTTATTTGTTGATTTTGTGATGGGAAATACTGGAACATGTTTGCAGACAGAAATGAACCAGTACAAAAAAGAGACCAGTGCATGGTGCAGGGAGGAAATCTGGAGCAATTGAGCCAGAACTGGCTTTCAGAAGAAAAACATAATCTCTACTGTAATGGAGGGAATTGGGAGAGAGCTCTAGACTGCAAGGTAGGCTATGTTGGTCCTTCAGTTGTTGAAAGAAGGGGCAGTTTTGCCTGGTAGCTTCTAATTTCTCAATGCAGCCCAAGAGGACATTCTGGACAATGGAGGAAAAAATATGTGAGACAGGAGAAAGCATAAGAAGACACAAAATCATGTTCAGCAAATTCAAATTCAAATCTTTTGGGCAGCAGTAGGATTACTGGAGGGCACTGAGTACTTAATGGAAGTGTAGTATGAATTAAAGTGAAGATATCTTACTTTGTGAATTTATCCACTAATACTCACCTGCTTGGCTAGATAGCTGGACAAGGCAGATGATGTGCACCTGAGTTGCTGTTCTTCCAGGAGAAGATGGAGAAAGGAATGACAGACAATGGATCTAAATGGGTTTTGAAGGGAGTTATTACAATCATGAATGATGGATTCAATACAAAATAAGGTGGAGCCAGAGTGTTTTGGGAATGGTGGGGAGGGATTCTTACATGGTATGAAGTTCCTAAAATATCAAGATGACAAGCCAAAAGTTTAAACAACAAAGAGGAGAGGTTTTCCTGCTCCATGCCATGCACCTGGTGTGGATTTTTCTTTGCAGAAGTTGGCTCACACATCTGCTTATCACACAATCATATCAGTGCTTGTTTGACAACAAATTAACAACCTGGCGTTGGTTTTTCCAGTTGTTGCAAAATGAAGCCCTCGCTTCTGTTACATGAGCAGTGCATCTGAATTAAACTCATTCTTTTGCTTACAGAGAGTATTTAATTCAAGATCATCTCCAAGTAATCATCTTCATTTTCACCTTTTCTCCTTAATGCTGAATGTGGAGACACATCGCTTTACTACTACACAGGCTCATCCAGGGTCTGTTGCCTCGTTAGCCCATTCTCAGCCTCAGTGCTTGAGGGATGCTGATGAAAATGCATACCTGTGCCCAGCCTTCAGATGAAGGCCTCTGGTGCCATATGGCCTGCTTCTCAGTATAAATCCTGCATCATCGAGCAAATGCTTTGGAGGTCAACAAGTTTAGATCTGGTTTTACCTTATGAGGCAAATGAAAATAAAAATGATTTGATAATCAGTTACTTCTCAGAACTTGTTTTCACAACTCTGAGACATGGACCTCATTCACAAAATGGGAGGCTCAAAACTTACTGGAAAATATAAATAGCACTTTGTGTCTGATCCTACTCACTTACTTTAAATCCAGAGTCTCACTCTTGCACAACACTGCTGTATCACATAAAAGTCATCTTCAGACAGCTGTGGTCTCCACCCTGATGTCAGCCTCAAACAAACCCCCTATATGGAGTTTCCCTTCTTTCCTTTGCCTGACATCCAGCACTACTTGCTTGGCTTCTCTGTTAGATTTCACATTGCTAGGACACAATAATGGATAGCTACATCTTAGAGGGAAAGCGGTGCAGTATGGCTTACAGTCTTAAAGGATCCAGTCCGTGGTCAGCTGGCTCCAAGTCTGAAACATCATGGTGGAGGAATGTGGCAAAGCAAAGCTGCTTAATTCACAGTGCCCAGGAAGCAGAGCAGTACCAGCACCAGGGAAGATGAGATGAGGGATCAGATACCGTACTGAAGGTGGCACCTCCATGATCCACCCAGACACAGCCAGATGTGCACTTCACTAATGCTCTGAGTGGTTCTTAGGCCAATCAAGTTGACACAAACATAGTCATCACAGCTTCCTAATTTTTTCTTTTCTCCTTATGCTAAGTCAGATTCTCTCTGGTTTTCTCAACTTTTCAACATCGCAATAAATTTGTCCTTCTGATTTGAAGTGGTCCCTGGAAACTCGGATATTGACATAGTATTGCAAAAATGTCACATATTCTAGGTTTACCTTAACCATAAGTGTGGAAAATATTTAATTTGTCAAAATTTATAGTTGGTTACTAGAATAACAGGTAGCAAGTTTTACATGACTGTTAACAAGGACCAGTCTTCTTGGCCTTGCCCATCTGTCCTAAAAAAGTCCCTAAGCAGTTTTTGCTGCATAAACTCCACCCAACAAACACTTGAGTTCATAATATATAATAAAAACTATTTCCTGCATTGCAATCATCTTATTGAGGGCATTGTTGTGTAACTTATGCAGTTTAGCCTTGAAAACTCTCTAAAACAGAGGAAGATTATTATATCTCAAATTACTCTGCTAATATGATAAAAAGAGAGGTTTTGACTCAACCTGCTCTTGTATCCCACTTCTGGTCAATGAAGAGATGAATTTTCACAGTTCTAAGTCTAATTATCACAATCATGGCATCTCTTGATTGTCCTGATCAATGAAACAAATGCTAGAGTCTGAGGTCAGGGCAGCTGCTTAAGAACCAACATCTGTAGTTCATATGCACTCACACTTTATATAAGCCAGGCCACCATCAGGGCACTGTGGGCAGCATTTCATGAGTCCTTGCCTTCTACTCTTGGTATTGTTCTTCCAGTTTTAAAACAAATCAAGTGAGACCCCAAGAAGTGACTCACCCAAAATTAGCTTATGAGTGGTGGAGCTAGACTCAAACTTGGGTCAGTCTGGCTCTAAAGCCATTGTTCTTAGCCATGCTGCTCTACTAAAGGAGTGAAATTTCATACTGTCAGGTTACATATCACAGCCACTTCATCCTGAACTTGTATAACAGCCCAGTTACCCAAGTGCCTACTTAGGTAGTTGCTTTATTCTACTTTCTAGTTGGATCAAAGTTAGAACATTGATCTGCAAACTGTCTCGCCAGTGAACAGCTCCCAAATGTGTGAATTCTCAGAAAAGGGAGGAACAAACTTTTCCTTACACAAGGGAATCCCTCTTGGCAGTGGCAATGGGGCCATTACTTGACCCTTTTCATTGATTTGTCTGAATTTCCCTTCTACTTTGAGAATCAGTTGTTTGGAAACTGAAATGACTGAAGCAAACTCTGAGTTTTTGTTAGTAAAAGAAAGAGAAAGCAATCAGCTGAGATCCTAGGCCTTGGAAAGGGATTTCATAGCCACCAGAATCCTCTCTTGCCAATCTGTCCAATACCAGTCCTTCCACTTCTTGATCAGCCAGCAAGCCATTCTCCACTTCTATACTTCCTCAAGTGTATTTAGACAAATATATTAATAGTTACAGTTACTATTTATTAGATGCTTACTTTGCGCTGGGATTTTTGTTGAGTGAGACAGGAAACTGGGTCTCTGGTCCAGGTATAGATAGATGTAAGACCTCAGAGGGGGAAAGGATACAGAAATATTAAAACATGGATTGAACTTCAGGTTGCCTATTTTTCATAGGCATATGTGTCTAGAAAATTTTTCAGAAAAGCCATACTTTAGCACAGTGATAAATAACTTTGGCCTTCTTCCAGAGCATTAAATTTCTCAGCAGCTAAAAAAAGCTGACCTCAATATATTAGATCGTTTCCTAACTTAGAAAGAAATCAGTGTAAGAAACAGAAATGGGAGGAGTGTATCAGAAGGAGAGGAGAACACAGTAGAAGGCAGTGATGGACTCTCCAACCAAGGCATCTATCACACTTAAAGATTATTTTGCTAACAGTTCAGTCTTCACATATCATCTTTGAGGTCCTAGTGCTGATAGTAAGGAGTGCTTACCTCCATATCTTCATTCTTTTACCAATAGGTACTACTTTGGAATTGTTTTGTAAAATTAAGGGATTATAAAATTGTTCCAAAGAGCCAAAGCGGTATTAGAGATTTCAGTTTATCTTACTAGGGGCTAACCTAGAGAAGTTATATCTAAGGGTAGTGGAAGAGGGGTTTTGTTGCTCTGAATTTATATTTTGCAAGAGCAATGACTTCTTCACAGCTGACAGTAGCTTTCCCAGTATATCCTTGTTATAACCACTAGTTTATGTTACCCACCATGACTACATGTGAAGTAGGCTCCCAAAATAGTTGATAGTTATTTAGTATTTATCATGTGACAACCCTCTCCTAAACCCTTTACACATGTTCACTCATCATTTCACCAGTGAGAAAAGCACAGCTCAAAGAAGTTCTGTCACCTCAATTGTAAGGGGGTAGAGCTGGTACTTAAATCTAAGTCTCTTCGACTCCAAAGTCATTGGGTTTTATCTTCAGAGGGAGTTTGGAAAAAAGAAGCCCTCTTTTAGACAGGCAAACTCATGCAAAGAACCCCTGCAAGCATCAATTCATACAGTGCTCGCAGCGTACACTGCAGAGGCAGGATGATGAGTACCAGATGGGCTCACAAGAGAGTGTGACACGTGGCCCTGCGGGGGGTGGAGGGCAACCAGCTCCATGGACAGTGGAATTTTTGCCTGAATGCACAACACCGAGCCCTACAGCGCTACACTGCTTTAGGTCTCCCAGAGCATTTTCAGATAAGGACAAGGCTAGTGTCTTGTTTTTCTGTTCAAGCTTAGCCAGGAAGCAACACACTTCTTCTGTTCTCATGAGCTCATGAGTGCACTATGTTATCCAAGTGAGCCTGTCGTTAACAGAAAACCATTTTTGAGAAGGATATGCTTTCATGTGTCACTTAATGACTAGGGTACATGCTGAGAAATTTAATCACGTGAACATCCTAGAGCATACTTACTTGGGGTGGGTCAATTGCTGCGTGTGGTCTCTTAGAGACATGGAAAATACAAGATAAATGAGGCTTATGCTGAGGTAACTGCATACTGCTTATAGTGAAGTTAGGTTTTTTTAAAATCATTTTTGTATTTATTTAGTTATTTTTTTTATTTGGTATGGGGTCTTGTTACACAGCTCAGACTCACAGTGATCCTCCTGTCTCAGCCTTCCCAGCATTGAGATTACAAGCATGCCACCACCGTGTCCAGCTTTGATGCTGCGATGGTATATGGTACCAGGGATCAAACCCAGGTCCTTGCACTTGCTAGGCATGCACTTAGACCATTGAGCTATCTCCCCAGCCCAAGTATATGTAATCCATTGCTGCCCAAAATGCGGTGTGGTGCTTGACTGTATTACAAAATACCAGGTTATGAGAACAATCTTATTGTCCTAATATGTAATAACCTTTTACTCCAATAGGATAACGTAAAGATAGCTTGTGGGAAGTAGCGAATGACTGGCATATCCTGGAATTCCTACCATAACGAATTCACGCAGGGAATCTGCACAATAATACTAGGCAGTGACTGCTAATATCCCCATTTTACAGATGAGAAAACTGGGCGTAAGAAGGCTATGTGGCTGCAGCTGAGGGTCACACCACAGTGCATGTGAGAGCTGCAACTGGAAGCCAAAATCACACTGCTGCACATAAGCTATATCATAAAATCTATTTCCTGAATATTGTGAGACTAATAATTCACCTTTCCTGGTGAAATCACAAGGCTGAATGCCCACTCAGGAAAAGGAATCACAGGGCCACAAGGGGCTAGTTATTGTTAAGTGTCACTAATTTCCTTTTCAAAAATTGCCTAAATATGCAAAGAAGTCCCTAAAAATTTACCTATTATTCATGCATCATAAAACCTGAATTACATATTTAATGAGATTTAACAAATTGTTAAAACAGACCAGGCTGGGGAGATAGCTCAGTGGTTTAATTACCTGTCTGGCAAGTGCAAGGACCCAGGTTTGATCCCTGGTACCACATGGCATGCTGGCCCTGCACCTAGCTGGTCACTGAAGCCTGCATGGTGGTGCATGCCTATAATCCCAGCACTGGGGAGGATGAGACAGGAGGATCACTATGAGTCTGAGCTGCATATACCAAATAAATAAATAGAAAGATTTAAAAAATAAATAAATAAAAATAAAACAGACCAGTAGGTCTCTAGTTTCATATGTTTATAATGGTGAGAGCTACCTGTGACTTGCTGAAGAATCAGGTTCTGGTGATCATCCCTTAGAGAAAAGAAAGAGCAAGCACCAGAAGTGAGACCTTTCCAGCCCCAACTCCACAGCTTGGCTCGCAGCACCTTCACACTGGCATTCTTACAGTTCGCAAGAGGTGCTCATGAGAATTTAGTTGACCAATTAGCAGAGTGTCTTGGTATCTTCTTGTATCAGCCAGTCATTAAAGAATTATTTCTTTGATAACACTAGGCAAAGTACTTTGGCAAAGCCTTCCCCCAAAAAACAGTCCTAGAATTCAGTGCATTACATATGTGCATTTGCCATTGGGTATGATTCAACCTTTGAAACAGCCTTGTGGGGCAGTTACTGTGCGGAGCTTCTTTTCCAGAAGAGAAAACTGAGACTCAGGGGAGCTAATGAATGACCTTAGGGTGACAGCCTTGTAAGTGGCCTACTTGATATAAGATCAAAATATACTGTGAATCTTTAAATTAAAAATTAAATTAATTACAGTAAAAGAGATATGGTTGTTCATCTCCATCAAAATACTCCCACTTCCAACACAGCTGTCCCATCCCTCTTCCCACTTCCTGAAGCAGTTCTGAAAGTTAGCTTTCATGAGTGTCTTTAGTTAAACTGTCATAGCTGTCACGATGTCCTGAGTCCACTTAAGTGACAGTTTGTGTCCCAGCAGTGTGTCCCTATTCACTATTCTCTGGGTCTGGCTCCTGTGGGATGCCTGGATCTTCCCCAGTCAATGTGTCCATGTGAGATAGATGTTTTGAGTTGATTCAGGACTGTGAGGCCCCCAGAATAGCACAACTAGAGACACACACACACAAAAGAAGGCTTCTAGAACTACTGCAGGAAATGACAAGAACAATGGATAAGTGTGTTGGAGGCAGCGAAGGGGAGTAGTTTAAGAGGGGTTAGTCATAATGTGTCTTTTGCTGTCATATGCTTTCTGGCAAAATTTAAATATTGCATTTTAAAATCACACCTCATAGAACCCTCGTCTATGGGCCTAGAGACTGTACTCCTAACACCAATGCTCTATGACACGTGTACTTTAGGTGACTGAATGTGCTCAGGTACCACCGCTTTATAAAATATGTGTCCTGAGGTCAGCAAAACAAAACTCAGAGAGGCGGCACAGTGGTTACGTGAGTCTGACTTGTTTCTCTCCATCCTGATTGTTTCTGTATTAGACATTTATGAATATCTCTCAGCTCTGCCCAGTGGGAAATTGTGTCCTTTGCTGCACCCGATATCATAGATAAGGTCTGATTTCTCCAGAAAAATCTGGAGGGCACTCAGTCTGCATGGTGGCACCTTGCACAAAGTAATTTAATACCAATAGTGTTTTTTAAACCTAAAGATTTAATTAACTGTACACCTAGGGATATATGTGCTTATTCATTCTTACTGAAGTCTAATAAGTACAAGCTGGACTGATGTGGCTTCATCTTAGTTTTGTACATAGAGAAAACTCCCACCATGTTCTCTACTCCAGATCAACAAACAATAAAAAACAAGCATACTTATTGAAATTTTACAGCACAGTATCAAACAGCACTTGGAAAACTCCAGGCTTGACAGTGTCCCATCAATCTTAACCTCTTTGAGGCAGAACTCATAACATTTTATTAGATGCTCCCAGACAGGAGTCCTGCCTGGTTTCCATCATTTGTAGGATCTAGCAACATCTTTGCAACCAGACGCTATTTATTATCATCACTCCCTTGTGTTTGTGCTGACATCAATACAGTTCTGATCACCTCTAATGACTAGGCCTCCAACATCATCAACAGCAAACCCTGAGGAGTCTTAACAACCATGCTGTTAGAAAGATACTCTGCAGGGAAGCTTGGTAAAAGTAATTTCTAAGCCTGAATGAAAGAACTGAAAGTTTCCCTCTAGTTTTAATGATAAGAACTAAATAATATGCTATGGAGATGTCACAGAAAATTGGGTCAAAAGGTGATACTAGATGCCCTCTAATATTTTTTCCAATCCCTTGTGGTTCTTCCATTTTACTTAAAATTTCCCATTCACCTTTCCCCATTTTTTGTTGAAATACCTTGTGTTTGTCAGCCCTATGACTATAACAGACATCAGAGAAAATCAGCTTATGAAGAGAAGAGGTTTGTTTAGGCCCATAATTTTAGAAGTCTCAATCCATAATCCAGCAGATCAGTTGGCCTGAGGCCTCTTCTATCATGGTGGGAGTATTTGGCATAGCAAAACCATTTTCCTGTGATCACTTCAAAGGCATTGCCCCAGTGACCAGAAGACCTCCCATGAGGTCCCACTTATTAAAGGCTGTACTACCCCACAAAGAGCCACAATCTGGGGATGAACACATGATCTGCCAGGAGACATTCAAGATTCAAACTACAGCATACCTTGTGAATTACCATATTTGAAACCCCTATGGTACAAACTGGATTTTAAAACACCAGTTGTTCATAGCAAAGTCTATGATTTTATGCAATTAGAATTAATGGGAAATTATGAGTTTCTCTAACAGTGCATTCTGGCCAGTGACAGTGCACTCTAATTCCTAGAAAATACATTATTAGAAAATTTATCCACTCCCCCAAGTCCAGTAAAAGCTTCTATGGTGCCTTAAGTAGATCCCAAATGTTTTTTTCATTAATGTTTTTAAAGTATCCTCATCCTCTCTTAACTTAGTGAAGTTTTCATCCTTTTTTTAAACTATTATAAGCTCCCATTTCTACTGTAACTTGAGCACATTGTAGATCAGTGAAAAATATTTTAAAAGCAAAGTAAAATGAACTACTATACTTTTGACATAATCAAGCCTCATGGGTGAACTATTTGCTTTTAAGGCACCACTTGTTTGTTTGTTATAAGCCATTTGTTTATAATGTATGGACCTAGTGTATCATTTCATAATAAATTTCCAAGGAGCAGGCCTTCTGCTTCACTAGTCTCAGCCAGAATTTTCTATATTAATGATTCACAGGCAATTAACCAGATTCTTAAATGTCCACCTATTGTTTAGTAAGAAGAAAAGAACCAAGCACAACAGGAGGCATAGGGTAAACATCCCACAAATATGTACTGTCAATTGGCTGCTTAATTAACTGAAAACTGCTTTCCTTCTTTCCTGCAATGAGTGTACACATTAGCTCAATGGGCCACTGAACTTCACTAATGCTGAAACTGACTATAGCCCGGCTGTCAGGAGGGCTTTGCTATCTGCTAGAAATGAGCTCTGGAAAAATATTTGCTGACATGGTATTAAATTATAAATCTATAAATAGTGCTGGATACATAACAGTGTTCTGTTGTTGGGTGTTGAATAACTTAATGATCAAAGAATAAAAGAGGCATTTTGTCTTAAGACGTAGGATCATTTTTTTTTAACTTGAGTTTTGCTTCAGCTAGCCCATCATATACTAACACCTGAACTGGAGCCTGGTGTATTGTGCTCTATAATTGCTGACTGAATCATTTGATGAATGAACCAATGAACCAAATAATCATAGTATTCAGCAAGGTTGTTTTGTAATGAAGTCATTGCCTAGTATATGGGAGCTCTTTGTTGGCTACTAACTTAGATTCTGCCCTAATTGATATACATTTCTCCACATTAAAGAAGATATTTGCCATTTGTGACCAGTGAATTGTTATTCTTACTCTCCCTGAAAAAGTTATGACCAATGCATTTTGCAAATTAAACATTAGCCAGCTGGAACTATGACAGGGATGAAAGTTGAACTTACCATTTGTGCATAAGGACTACTTAGCATTCAGGCTTTTCCTTGGGGTGAAATAAAGAAGATAAATCTCTAAAAAACGGGTATATGACTGTGTAGTCTTACTTTTGGTAAATATTAGCACACTGTTGCCTGCCAAGATATCTGTGCTTGTCTCAAATTATACGGAGTACAGAATCTGTGATAAGGGTGAATCTTATTGGATGTGCTGATTCCGGAGCTGATTAGTCAGTCCTGATGTTTTGAAGTGCTTCGCAGGAATGATGCAAATCAGCCAGCTTGCCATGTTTACAGTGAGGTTCCAAGTATCAGAGGTACATTCCACTGGGAAGATTCTTATCACTATAAACAGAATTAGATGCATCTTGGAGGCAGACCTTCAGAAGAAGCAGTTTGTCTTATTAGTCTTTTCAGGAAATTGATTTCAAAGACCATGGTTGTCCATGTGTAATGAACTGGCTTTGCAGGAAACCTTATTTTCAACAACCAACATAGTGTCTTAATTGTTTTGCTGTTATTTAGCTAAGGAGGCAGTTTAAGTGAGATCAAAGTATTCAAGATAAAAAGCAGATTTTAAAGAGGAAAATGTCTAATTAGCTTCCTCTAGTACATAATTTTGTTTCTTCCTAGCCAGTGGGGCAACAAGAGGGAGAAAGCCAACATGTTCTAGTTCACTCAGAAGGAGGGAGTCAATGCCCTCCTTGGGCTGTTCAGTGGCAGGGGCAGAGGCTGAGGAATGCACATATGGAGGCAGTGACATAGACATGGAAAAGATTGATGAAGATGGAATTTTTAAATTTAAGGTACTTAGTGTGGGGCTTGAAAATAATTATTTCTAGTTAGTAAGGGTTTCACACAGTACTCCTTCAGTTAAGAGGTGGCAAAAGTTAGTCATTAACTACATTAAAAATTATAGTTAGTAGCTCTGTGTGTGTGTGTGTGTGTGTGTGTGTGTGTGTGTGTGTGTGTGTGTGTGAATCTGTCTGACTTGATCATACTGCATATTATACTGGGGTTGGGAAAAAAGCCCAGAACCATATCCTGGATCTAAAAGAGCTCCAAGGGCATCCTTGCCCATTTTTCTTGGTCCCCTAGACAAGTCCTCCAGAATTAGCCTTTTCCTGCTTCTTTCCCTTTCATAGTATCTATCGTACTTTCAGATTTTATTTCCTCTTTTACATTCTTACACTAGGGAGACAATACAATATTTACACATGCAGATCTGATTTATTTCACTTATGAGTATGGTCTCTAATTGGATCCATTTACCAATGAAAGCCTCGAGTTTATCTTTCTTTATAGTTGAGTAATACTCCATTGTATAAAATACCACATCTTTATCCATTCCTTAGTTGATGGGTATTTGGGTTGTTTTCAAGATTTAGCTATTACAAATTGCACTGCTATAAACATGGGTGTACATATATTGCTGTAGCATGATGTTTTCACTTCTTCTGGAAAAATACCCAGGAATGGAGTAGCTGGGTTGAAACAATAAAAGGAAAGAAACTGTTCAAAGGGAAGGAACAACAGCAATGAGGGAAAGGAGAAAAGAAAGAAAGATGGAAGGGAAAAAGAAATATATAGGTATATGCACAGGATTGCTTGGACAATTGTACTGCTAATTTGTACTAGTGTATTGAAAGGAGCAGTTAATACTTTTTTTTTTCTCTCCTTTTTTTTTCTTTTTTTTTTTCTCTCCTTTTTAATTCTCTTTTTACTCATTCTGCATGCTTATTTCTGGTATCCTGCAAGACTAATTTGGAGACAACGATATGCATTGTAGTAATCATTGTTAAATTCCTATCATTTTGTTTATAGAGAAATTCTGCACTGTTTCTATTTTTTAAAAATAATAAATAAATAAATACATCCAAAGGTAATCACTGATAAGTGGCAATATGTACACATCTAGAAAAATATTGTCTCAGTTACTCTTCTCTCGTTGCTGGGACAAATGCCTGACACTCAAAATGAAGCAAGAAAAGGTTTACTTAGCTCAGAGTTATAGCAGGTTTCAGTCCATACCCAGCTGGCTCCAAGGCAAAGTGGCACACAGCAGAGAGCAAGTTTTCATGGCAGCGGCAAAGAGCAGAGAGCAACAGAGAGCAAGTCTGTCCCCCTTAAGTTACATCCAGCTATCTGCCCAGGCTGGGTGGAGTACTCCCACCCATAATCCCAGTGAATCATGAGTTCATCACAAGCTCTAAAAGCCCACCCATGACTGCATGAGGCTTTAGGGGGACAACTAGACACAAACCATAAGAAATATTAAACAATATTCCTTGCTTAAGTAATTGTGTGTGTGTTTCTTATCTGGAAATTGACATCAGAGTCAATAAAATGATTTTTAAAATGAAAAGAAATCTCAAGCAATTACTAAAGCTATGAAAATAAGCACAGATCCACCTGGTCTGATTCTAGACTAGTTTGTATGTTTGTCTGAAAGGAGAAATATTGTTTTACTTCCTAATCAAATGCATCCTCTTCTGAACTAAGGTCTTCACAGTGCATACACTTGGGCAGGTGAAGCATATTGGTTGGGCATGTTCAAAAAGCTTACTCTCAAGGGTATGATTACATCTGCTTTGTTCTAAGAAAATGTTTGGTATGTAGGACAAAGCTGAAAAATCCTAACAAGTGGATATATATTTTTATAAGTAAATGAATGAATAAAATAAATTTCAGCTTCAAGGAAAAATTAAGTCTCATATTCTTTAACAATTGAAAACAATAGTTAAAGAACATTTGCTGAACATGTCTTGTGTGGCAAGCTCTGGAACATACTAAAGCATTTACCTACACTGTCTCCCAAGTGGGCACATTAAATATTTTTGACAAGATTAATCTGACATAATTTGACAAGATTAGGACACCTTTGTGGTGAGACTGAAAACTCTACAATGGAAAAGACAAACAACAGGAAAAAGCAAGGGCTGGAGGGTAAGTGGGAAGTCGCCATGCAAACCTGAAAGGAATAGCTGCTGCTTCCTCAGCTCGCCTGAGGCTTTACCAAGCCACCTGCCACCTGCCCTGGCTCTCCTCTCAGCTTTTGCTCTCCTTGACATTCCCAATTGATTACTTGACCCAAAGAAACAAAATTATCAATTTTAATGTTTTATTTATTCATTGATGAAACATGTAGTTAGTGCTTGCCACTTACTAGACACGGTGCCAAGGATTGGATTGTACACCAGAGAACTTGGTTTCTGCTTGCTCCAGAGTTTTCAGTGTGTAGAGGAAGTTTCTAAATTAAATAAATATGAAAATTGTCTAGTAATAGGGGTACTATAGCAGTAATCAAGATAGTGTGATCAGGCCGGCAAGGTAACTCAGCAGTCTAAAGCACATGCTTATGCAAGAGTAGGCAACTGCAGGGACCAAGGTTTGATCCCCAGAGCCACATGCTGAGCCAGCCATGCCCCCAGGGCATGCTAAGCTGGCCACACACACACACACACACACACACACGATGGAGTGATCTTGGTGAAGGGAGTCATACAGACCAATGGAGCAGAATATAGAATCCAGAAAAATGACTACACAAATATAGCACAAATTTAAAAAGTAGTTTATTTTTAAGGTTAACTTTTATTTTGGAATAATTTTAGCTTTCGATGGGAGGAGCACTCAGTTACACTGTAAGAGGACAACAGGGCACCTAGTGTAGGCATCTTTTTTTTTTTTTTTTT
>NDGM011241652.1:1810-13711 GCA_002564305.1 Octomys mimax | reverse complement strand
TCTCATTGCTATTTGTTTCTCAATAAAATTATGGAAAAAATAAAAATAAATAAATAAATAAATTTTTTAAAAAAGAAAAAAAAATGTGTATATCTGCACCTTTTCCCAGAAGGATTTTCAGTTTCTTGATATGGACAGCAGGATAAGAATTCAAGATCAGTTTTGGGGAAAAGGGTGGAGAAATGGCAAACAAGACAAACTTTTCTCAGTTTGACAAAGTCAAAGTGGAGACTTCAAGGATCTTCACCAAAAGGTTGCACGTCCCTCAACACATTTTCAAAATTCAGAAACTCCACAGAGTAGGCAATAAAAATCCTAAGCTGTCACATCTGAAAAGAAGAGCAGAATATTCCCCAGTTCTACTGCATTGAGTAGATTACAACTAGAATATAGACCCCATCAGGAGCTGGACTTCTGTCAGAGCCCATGGTTGTGTTCCAAGAAGAGAGGAGAAACAGAGGTTGACAGAGCCTTGACATTGCAAAGTAGCCTCAACTCGGTGCAGGACTGGAAAAAGGTGACAAGCCTCTTCTTTTCTCGGCCTAGGAAAGTACAGACCCTAATTGCTGACAATTACTACCTCATTGTCAGCAATTATTTAGTCTCTATCTGTTAACTCCAAGATTTACAACACTGATACCTGGTGCTGCTGTCCCTTGATTTCAGTCATGTTGTACTATTTCTTTTCAAGTATGGACATTTTTAATTGACTATTGGGCCTGGAGTTCTTATCTCTTAAATTTATACTTACCTTTAATTTACAGTTGTTAATTGAATCAATTTAAGAACTATATTGGAAAAAACTCAGGTTCCCACTCACTTCTGATTCTGCTTCTTGTCTTTCCATTTTGACTCTTATTTATTGTTGTATATAGCTATCTTAGTGAAATGCCTGGTATTTTTTTTAAAGCACTATGCAGTTTAGTTGATTTTCCTTCTTAGGGGAGAACTCACCCATCTTTTTGCCAGCTGGGAAACCAAAATCCAGCCAGGAAACAATCTGACCTAGTACTAGCATGCTGTCTCTTTAAATCTTCAGTCAACTGCTTTTCTAATCTTCCATTCTTACAATGAAGCCTGCCA
Organism: Octomys mimax; assembly: GCA_002564305.1. NCBI lineage: Eukaryota > Metazoa > Chordata > Mammalia > Rodentia > Octodontidae > Octomys > Octomys mimax. The sequence continues at coordinate 12,628 of NDGM011241652.1, read as the reverse complement.
AGGGTCCAAGCAGACTAAAAGACTAGAGTGTTTTCCGTGACCTTCTTTCTTTGGCAGTCTTGAATTCCAAGTTTTGTTTACCCAGTTTTGTACAATTGCCAAGTCTCTCTTCTTTTCTGCTTCTTTTCACTTAGCTTCTCAACCTCTGACACTGTTCAATGGAGAATTGGCACATGCCTAATGGGGAGTATTAAAGGACATCAGGCCCACTGCTCCATGCCTCTTTATTTTGATGCTCTTGGTCCCTTGAGCCCTTGGTTCCTTTTTGGCTTGAGCTCCTGTTTTCATCTTCACAGTCCCATGATAGTCCCAGAAGCTGTTGTCTCCCCTGCCCTTTGGCAGCCATCTTTTTCCTGACTTGTCCAACTCTCAGTCATACCAAAAATAAACCAAGGCTCCTAATGGGAAATGAGCACATAGAAATAGGCCTTGTCTTAATTATCCCTTCTCTCCAGGTATCTTGGCTCTCAAATCTTGGTTACCTACATAACTTTCCAGCCCTTCACCTGCATTTATTTGTGTGCATCCTCTCTTATATCTCTAGTTCCCCTTGTGCTATAATTTCCTGTGGCAAGTGTGTCAGTGACAGGCAAAGGCAGAAGTCCCTTCACATTTGTGTTTTACCAATTTTAAGTATCATTATCTTTACTTTACAAGTGTGGTAAAAGACTTAGTGAAGACAGATGGCTTAGTCAAAGCCATATATTAGCACATGGTAGATCTTACTTGTCCTGATTCCATGTTTATGTCTTTATATCATACATCATAATGACTTCTATTCTTTTGCTATCTCATGTTTGCCCAATTGGTGAGCATATTATCCCTGTGATACTCAAAAAGAAAAGGACCACTGCTCCATTATAAGGTGTCTATTTTTAATGTATAGCAATGCAATATGGTATACACTTACATAAATTTCTATTGTTGGACCATGATACTACTGAAGTAAATAATTATAATAATATATTCCATGCATACATTTGAATATTTGAGTGATTTAATTTTTGTATTTATTAAAATACTTTCAAAAAACAAGTCTCACTATAATAACCTGGTATTTAGAGATACATATAATAGATAATTCCTAACAAATTATAATACCTGACATTAATTTTTGAAAACTTAAATAATATTTGTTGTTTACTTACTAGGTGGTAAAATCAGGTTTTTCATAGAACAAATATTATTTCTTCTTTTCATAAAGAAGGGACACAACATTTAGGATTATTTTAAGAATTTACCTAAGAATGCACACACAGTACAATCAAGCATGAACCAAACAACCTGGTTAAATACAATGCTGTTAAATATGACATATCACTTTTCATATATTCACATATGGTAAGATAATCTTCTATTTCTTTAATCTTAACATCTTGACTTCCCACTGCTATTGAGGAGAGCATTCACATAGGCCAGCTGATTGAGTTGCATATATTGGGACTACTGTGATGGACAGAAGCATCTAATTTACTGGATGAGGAAAAGCATAGACATAACAATACAATCAACACTCCACTGCAGAATGTCATTGCATGTTGTTTGACACAGATAAGAGGTTCAGAAATGGAGAGGAGAGCAGAAGAGCTGTGCACCTGTTGTTGATAATGACTGAGTGGAGGAGGAAGACGTGGTGTGTGTGCTGGAGGGCAGAGTCTAAATCTGGAAAGAGAAGGGACGAACAGTCCTGAACACTGGGACTGGAGAGGTCAGAATGCATGGAATGTCCCCATGTCAGTGCATACACATCAAACATCTCTCCTGATGGTGTTCCTGAACGAGCTTAATATTGTTTGAAATTTTTAACTCATTGCTTTTTGAGTAGTTTCAAGACTAGCACAAAACATATTTCACAAAACATATTCAAGTGTGACTTGAATAAGATAATCTAAGTTGTGGCAAACTAGTTCTCCACTCACTGGTCATATTTATTATTTATCCTTTTGTTCAAATCCTCAATAGCTCTAATAAATGCCAGTTCTCTTTCAAATGACTGTTCTTTGACATATTAATATATAAGCAACTCATATTTGTTATTAATGTATTCCCCCCAATAGATTGCTTAAGAAAGTAGGTTGTGGGCTGGGTGTAGGAAGTTACCATGTGGAAGACAATATACAAGCAGAGTTGACAGATGACATATGACAGAAGACCTCTGACCTACAACCCCTGCAGCAGTCAGCTTAGAGCATCAGCGCTTGGCCAGTGACTACCAACTTCTCTTCTTATTCCCAGTTGTGACTGTGGACCAACCATAGAAAGCCAAATATACCCCTAAGCCAATCACATAAGGTGTTCTTTCTTCTGTGAGCTCACTTCCAGCTTCTCCGTGGGGATACTGTTCACTGAAATCATACATTAGTCTTCTCCTTTTATACAGTCAGCTTTGTGTTACTGTGAAAAAATACCTGCCACAATTAACTTAGAAGGAGCAAAGGTTTATTTTGGCTCAGTCTTTACAGGTTTCAGTCCCTGTTCATTTTGAGCATGTGGCAGTACCATACATCCCATTGGGAGTACATCATAGAGGAAACACATTCACTGCATGGGGGCTGAAAAACAAAGAGAGACAAAGGAAGAAACAGAGTCACCTTTAAGGACATTCAGAGACCTGACTTCTTCCCATTGAGCCACAGCTCCTAAAGGTTTCATCTTTCCTAGTATTGTCACTTGTTGGCGTCCAAGCCTTCAATATGTGGGGCATTATAGAACCTAAGATCCAAACGATAGCAACTTTTTTTTTTTTCACTACATAACGTTTCAAATTCCAAGACAGCTTTCAAGTCTCTATCAAATATGGAGGCTGCTGACTGGCTATCCATAGCAATAGTCTGAATAATTACCCTCTGTTGTTTCTAATTTGGTGACTGTTTCACTCTTTGAAGTGGAAGGTCAGGTGTCAACAGAGTCCTTCGCCATGCACAGCACTGAGTGCTCTACCTGGGTGTCTCATGAGGAAGGGGTTCGACTGGGCTCATTGCCCTCATGAATCTAACAGTAAGCAACTGAGGCAGATTTTTTAACAAGTTAGCATTAAATACATGAATGAAATAGCGTAAGATAACTGCTGAACAGAAAGGGAGCATGGGGGGGAGCATACACCCTCTATATTCAAAAACACATTTTAATTAAAGCTTGTTAGGGTGTATTTCGCAGAGGTATACTTTAATTTGAGGTTTGAAGAGTAAGAGATAGCCAGCCCAGAAAGAATGATACTGTTTACAATAGCCAACATATGGAATAAACTGAGGCATCCATTGGTAGATGAGTGAATGAAGAAATGTGATATGTGATGGGATGGTATTCAGACATAAAAAGATGGAACATTACCTTCTGTAGAACATGGATGAAACAAGATTATTATGAGTGAAATAATCCAGGAACTGAAAGATAAATACTAAATGATCTCACACATATAGAAACAAAACATCTCAATCTCTTTGGAGAGAAAAATAGTCATTGCTGGAGGCAAGGAAGAGTAGGTTGGGAGGAAAAAGGACGGTGGGATAATAGGCACCAGACTGCAGTTAAGTGGGAGGAGTAAGTTCTAGTGTTTGCGATCACATTATGATGACTAGAGTTACCTATAAATTTCCAACAACTTATTGCCTATTTTATAAAAAAGCAAAAGGAAGAAGTTCAAAGCCTCTCATCACAAATAACTAGTGTTAGAGAGAAATGCAAATCACCTTGATCTTGTTATTATGTATTATATAAATGTACTGAATTATCGTACCATTCATCATAAATATGTCCTGTTATGATTATTATCATCATTATTGCAATTCTAGGAATCAAACAAAAGGTATGCTATACCACCAAGCTATATCCTCAACCTTTTTTATTTTTCTGTTTTTGAGGCACAGTCTCTCTATGTTGCCCATGCTGGCCTTGAACTTGGAATTCTCCCTTAGTTGGTCAAGAGCCAGGATGACAGGCACACACCACCATGCCCCACTCATACAATCATTACATGTCAACTAAACGGAAGCTTTTTAAAGAAAAAAGTTGGTAAGGCAAAGGGGTAAAGTGGATCCAGGCAGGACAAAGCTGTGAGGAGAGTGCCAGATGTGAGAGAGCATTTTGAAATCAGTGTCGTATTTGGCAGATGGGAACATCAAGGCTCAGACAGATAGAGTGGTCTAGGGTTTCACAGCTTGTGACCAGCCTGAGAAGCTTTCTAGGTCTGTCCTACCTGTGGCTGCATGCTAAGCTTCCCAGAGCAAACTGGCCTGGGCATAGGTGAATGACCAGATTCTTACTACTAAAGAGGCTTCGTAACAGCCAGGAACTTCTAGTTCACTGGGTGCCTGAGGGCAAGAAAGTGAAGGGCCCTTAAAAGAGCAGAGGAAAAGGGATGAGACATGGATAAAGGGCGCTGCAGGCAAATCCTGCAAACCGCACATTGTTGCCTTTAGGCAGCTTTGGATAAGGGTCAGGAGCAAAAAAGAAGTACCAGTAGGGACGAGAGTCTACACTTGCAGTGTGGAAGGGTTGCACTGACTGCACTGCTGATTTGAAATGTCTGAAAAAAATAACATAGTTACAAAGTAGATACACTGATGAAAAGGAGAAAGTAGTGAAAAAGAGTAGTGGTGTTTTCAGTGGAGTAAATTAAAGCAAAAACTCATAGTAGATATGTTATTTCTGTTGTTACTAGTTCATGCAAACAAGATTATTTTAATAAACTTTCATAAAAGGCAGATGTGCTGACTAAGTTCCACCAAATTGAGAGAAAAAGTAATCTGAGGTACAGTGACAGCTTTTCCTTCCTTGAGGCCAAAGGGACATCCCTGTTGGCCTCTGAGCTGTGAGGGACAAGCAGGGGGAAGAGCAAGCTGTCCTATTTGGAGAAGATTGGCCTGCAGGCCCCTGCCAACTGGTCCTCTGGGAGTGCTGCTGCCATTAGAGTTATTTGGGGATATTACAGTGCTGATGAGACCCATTAAGGGAGAAAACAAAAGACTTCTGAGGGCGTTGGTAGGCTCCTTGGAAAATGTACCCTCCCAGATCCCACCCTCCAGACAGCCATGCACGCTACTTAGGGAGCTTGCTATTTATAGATTCCCTTAGTTGGTTCCAGGAATTGCAGCCCAGATCATTTATTTAACTTTTTTCCATCTCCTCTTCTCCACCTGAAGTTAGCAAGTTCCATACTGTACACTAACATTCTCCTTCTCTTTCTCTTTCTTCACCCATCTCTACCTTGATGTCATGCCTGTGGCAGACCTGTGTCCTGATATGTTTTTGTGGACTAATAAGGACGTGTGGCTGCCTTCTGTTCCTTCAAGCAGCCTTTCTCACTAGTCCAGTGACACTGCTTTGGCTCTGACACAGTGACTCAGATCCCTGAAATGCTCCACACTAACCTAGCTATAATATTCAGACCTTGTGGGAGTGAGATAGTCGCACTGGCTCAGTGCTGGAATTGGTCAGCTTTTCTGCTTCTGAGCTGTTTTTCTCATCTTTCTTAGTGATTTGCTGATTTCAGCGCTTCTGGGACTACAGAATCTCTTCACAATTATGAACACACAATGAGACCTGCTGTCTCAGTTACCTACTCAAACATCTCTGCAAAACAGCAGAAGAAAACGTGGCCCCTTTCTCTGTTAAACTAGGATAAGCATCAGCTGTCACCACGGCTCCCAGAAGTGTCCCATGATGCAATTGAGAAGCTCTGGAGACAAGCTTGAGGATCCCAGCTCCTCACAGATAAAGGATATGCACAAGAGGGACATTTTCTCAATGTGTTGCCATACGGGTTGGAGTGCCACCTTCTGTCAAACTCTTGGAGTGTGGCTGTGGGTAGATGAGGTGGTCTGGAGGGAGAAGGGAGCACACTTTCCCTCTGCACGGAGCACAGCAGCTTTTATTGATTTGCTCTGCCTTGTCTTAAATGAAGGGAGACAGAAATAGAACCATGACAGGCTCAATTATCATCATACCCGTGCACAAGACCGTTCACCAGCTGTTCATCTCTGGCAAAGTCCCATGGCATTGCATGATGATGCTCTTACCTTCTTCAACACTTACTGCAAATGATAAAGTTTAAGAACATAATTTAAAGAACTTTGAAAAAGAACCATGAAGGGCCAGCCAAATAGCTCAGCGGATTAAAGTGCCTACTTAGGCAGACGCAGGGGCTGGGAGTTCCATCCCCTGGCCTGCTGCCTGCCCCACTCCCGGGGCGCACTAAGAGGGTGATGGAAACTGGGCATGGTGGTGCATGCCTGCAATCCAAATGCTTGGGAGGTTCTAAACAGAAGGATCACTATGAGTTCCATCTATGCAGTGAGACCCTATACACCCTCTAGACCCTGTCCTAAAATACAAATAAAATAAAATAAAATTTAAAAAGAGCCATGAAAAATTTTAGATATCATTAGCACAAACTACTCAGATACCTGTGGATATTCCTTGTCAGAATTCAGGACAGAAAAATATAGCATGATCCTCTAGAATTTAGAAAGTACCTGAGAAGTATACAAGAATGAATGTACACTTCAGCAATGTCAGTAGCCAAGTTCTGGCTCCAATTCTGAGTGTGCTGGCTTCCCAGTCTTCCTCTTTTGATGAGGTGCTAGAGTAGTATATATTGCATTTTATGGACTGGAAGCTTTAGATGATAAAAATTAAAAATTTTGACAAAATTCTCAAAAATAAAGCACCTCTCTATGTGGAACAAAGAGGACATAGCTAATGTCTGGATTATTCTGAATTGTAAATCATACTCTACTACTCTTGTAACTCAAATTCCAAAACTTCTGTTTACTCGGAGAACCATGGATCATGTGGATCTCTTCATGCGTCTCCCGAAAAATTAAAATCATTAGCTTTTCTGGCCATTGTCATTTGACTACATTCCCATAAACCACAGGTCTTAGCAGCACATTTCTGGTTTTGCAATTCAGATTTTAAACTCTTTAACACTCAACTATAGTTTCTTTGTTAATCGTGATGGAGGATATATCTATTATTTTTTAACTGGGGCAGAATCCATTCTTTTTCCTTAGGTGAACAAACTTCTTTTCCTTTTGTAAACTGCCATCCCACCTTTTTAGGGAGAGTGCTACCATTTATGATGTCACGCTAGCTAATGGTAGTATCCCACATGCCAGGATGTTGTTGTTGATTCAGGGTAGGCAGGAGATTCAGGTTAGGCCATTTGGAGTCTTTTGACATCATTATTTTGGTTGCTGATGTAAAGAAGAGGTCTTTTCCCTCTAACATGTGGGCATGGGAAAATTTGAGTCTGCTTTTTTTTTAAACCATTATATGGAGGGAGCCTGCTTTGATGACAAAACAACTTAGGACAAATAGGGCAATAAAAATAAAGAGAGAGAGTGATGAGGGGGTTAGAGAAAGGAGAGGTGGAAGAGGAAAGAAGTTCTGTGTGTGTGTGTGTGTGTGTGTGTGTGTGTTTCTATTGTTTTTATTATTTTTTTGAAGGAAAGAAAGGTTTATTTAGTTCACAGTTACTGAAGGTTTTAGTCCAAACTCAGTTGGCTCCAAGGCAGAGCAGCTCATGGCAGAGAGCAACCTTTCATGCCAGCAGCAAAGCGCGAGAGCCAAGGGGAGTGGCAGCAGCTCAGGCAGCTACCTAGTCTCTCTCATCCTCCTTACACTGTAATGCAAATCACCTGTCCCAGGGCAGCTACAGCAACCACATCCACAATAATCAATAGCAAACTACAGAAGCCATCCTATGACTGCATGAGGATTCAGGGGGACAACTAGACACAAATCATATTCCATCCCTGGATCCCCAAAGACTCATGCACATCCCTTTATGAAAAAGACATTTTAGTCCATCTCTAAGACTTGCTAAAATCCTAACAGTTTCAGCATTGCTGAAAACTTAAGTCCCAAGTATCCTCCAGGATCAAAAGCAAACTCTTTGCTATGAGCCCCTGTTCAAATGAAATGTTAAACACTTCCAACATTCAATGGCATAAGATAAACATCACCATTCCAAAAGGTACAAGCAACAGGGGAATACAAAGAATTGGGACCAACACAAGTCCCAAATCCAGTAGGGCAAACAGTAAGTCCAATAGTTCCATGTGGAACATCTGAAGCAATCCGTGAGTTGTGAGCTCCACAAGCCTTACGTGCTCTTTCCCCACAGTGCTCTTGGTGGCAGCTCCCACGGCTTCTCTTTCAGAGCAGTTTTGCTCCCTCCTTGCAGTTTCCCTTAGATGATCCACATTCCCTGCTTTTCCAAACATCTGGGGTTTCCATTGAATAGGCTTCTCACAGCCTTACACAATGTTCTCTCAGGGGAACACTGCCTGGCCTCCTATGCTTTCTTTTGAAATCTAGGTGGAAGCCTTCTTAACCGCAGCACTCCTGTTTTCTGCAAGCACCTAGAACCATTACCATGTGGATGATGCCAAGCTCTGCCCCCAACTGGAGCAGTAGCCAGGCTTTTTTCTCTCTTGTCTGTAGTTGTCGAGTGCCTGGATGGTTGAGCACTCTGATTCTGATTCCAAGGAATAAATTTTCCATGCTGGTGCCATTCTGGAACTCAGTGTGGTGGCCACCTCCATTGTGGAACATGGCGCTCTGTGGCTTTCCCCTCAAGGCAAAGTCCCTCATCCTTGCAATTCCGAGGCTGCCACCTCCTGTGACACACTCAGGCCATCTTGTGCATTTTGTTGTTACTTTCTGGCAATGGAGATCCTCTCAGCTCTAATTTTACAGTCCACAGCTTTAATGGCACTTCCATTCTGGCCAAAATCAGGAAAGAAGTTCTAGTAGCACATCTCATGCTCTTGAATACAACCAGTTCTCAAATCTATCTATCCATGTTTCTGTTTGTCTGTCTATCTATAATTTTTAGAATAGTTTAAGTTGGATTTTCTTAGTGCAACCAAAAATGAACTAGTGTATATGACCAGCATAAGAGCAAATTGATATATTGAGTCTGGCAAATTGATATATTGATATATTGAGATATTACATACTGTGTGATACCTAAGATGCATAGTGGGTACTCAGAAAAAGGTGTGTTAAATGGATAAACAAATCCTAGTTAGTGCAGAGATGGTTGTTATAAGTTTCTTCGCAGATCAGAGATAGAACTGAGAAAGACAATCCTCTGAAATGGAAATTACTAAAAGCCAACCTATTATGTATAAAATATAATGCACACTTCAGTATGTTTTCAAAGTGTGGCTGATGAGAGGAGGTCATCTACAGAATCCAATTAAGAACACAGGGTGTTTTGCAGAAAGCTGTTAGCAGCTCTCTGGATAGTAATGTGAAAAAGAGAGCTCATGCCTTGCTACAACAGAAGGGCACGAGCTAAATACAAAGACAAGCAAACTGTGAAAAATCCTAGTGTATTTCCTCACACGCCAACTCTGGAAAGAGTTCATCACTGAGCATTCTCAGGAATACAGGTGTACATTCAACTCCTCCATCTCTATACTTAGGGCTGACTTTGACAGATGTAATTTAATCAAAGCTCTCTTTGTGACCTTCAGTGCAAGGTTCTCTCTAAGAGGGGCCTGTGCTTGGCTTAATTTTCTATTGTGACCATTTTGAAATTCCTAATAATTTTAAACAATAGGCTGTAATTTTTTTTAGATATTTCAATGGATTCTATCAATTGTATAGCTGGTTGTTCCTTAATTTAATTTGTGATCAAGCTTCTTATTGAAAATTAATAAATGGAGATTTGTAAGTTTTTCACTGATATGGCATGAGTTTACCTAATTGAACACAGTTTACTTACCACCAAACACAAAAGATTACAAGATAGACTTACAGAGTCAAGTTTCTCAGCATCCAAATCTGAACATCAACACCCAGAAAGTGGCAGCTTTATGGACACAGGTACTTGATAGAGCAAAGCTTGATAGAAAAGAAGCTGAATCTTTAATATCTATTTACCCTCAAGGGGAAGCACAAATATATGTACTGTTAGTTTATGAAGAACAGCAAGATAAAAGTGATCCCTTCCAAAAGGTACAAGGTTAACAAATAGATGCATTGTCTTCATGGCTCAATAACATTTAGTGATTTTATGTTTTGCAAATACAATGATTTCTTAGGTCTTTAGATTATGCTTTTAATCATTGAAATCCTCTCCTAAGAAAATGCTTTAGGAAACCTAACCCCTGTTAGGATTTCTCCTTGGAAGATGAACTCACACAGAAAATATTTTTGAATCAAAACCAGTTAAGTTTTTAACAGCTATCTTCTCTATCGTTTTGCTCTGTACCAGAAAGAAAATCACTATATTTTTGTTTCAAGATCAGAACCTGACAACCAGGTCTAACCTTTACTATTGAAATACATTTTTAAAGACATTTATGCATTATTCAGTGAGTTACCTTGAATCAAACATAAAAGTCCACAAAACAAAACAAAAAATATATATAACCAATATTATCACTAGATGGTAGACTTTATTTGCTATCCTAATTCCATTTTACTTTGATAAAATAAACACCAACATTAATATTTAATACATTTGCTGTAACCGAGGCAAAAGGCCAATATGATCATTGTAGAAATGCAAGGCTGAGAACTACTTATCTTTAATAGTGCTGCTGTTCTTTATACTGATGCATCATCTTTTTCACTAGAGTGGGCTAAAATGTTAGCAAACAGTTGCACTTAGAATTAAGGCTAATGCATTGACCTTGAAAACAGTGTTTTAGAAGAGACTGGTAGGGCCAGGCCGTGGAGATAGTTCAGTAGAATAAGTACTTCCCTGGCAAGTGTAAGGTCCTGAGTTCAATCCCCAGTATGAGAGAGAGAGAGAGAAAGAGAGAGAGAGAGAGAGAGAGAGAGAGAGAGAGAGAGAGA
>NDGM011241642.1:14703-34874 GCA_002564305.1 Octomys mimax | reverse complement strand
GGGAACTACTTAATTTTTAAAGAAGAGTTATTGTTGCACATGAAAATAGAAATTTTGGTAGAATCTATTTACAGAGTTACTCATTCTGCCCAGCTCTCTGCTCCTCAATCAACCTTCAAAGACTGACCTTGTAATCTCCAGCTCTTCTGGCCAGGAACAAGTAGTTATTCAGCCTCTCCATCACCCTTCCTGTTTCAGTTGATGATTCCCCAGTGTCTCTCTATTCCTAGCTACTGAAACCAATGCAAACACNATTGAAATTTACTTACACATTTACTAAAACTCCTAGAAAACATTCAATTGAATAACTAATTGCTGGTCTATTTGTTAGCATGCATACTGATCCCAATATTTTTAAAAGGAAATGAGTTTGTAACAATGGCCCATTAAAATACATTCAAGAACAAAGAATCCCATAAAAAAATACACTCAAGGAATCTCTTTTCTCCAGAATGCCATGCAGATCTGCAATGTCAAATTTCTGCTCTCTCTGGATCTACATTGCTCTCTGCTGGTGCAGTTACCTATTTACTCTTGGGGAAAAATACTTTGTGAACCAAAACTATGTACTGGAGCCAATTATAGGCTATGGGAACAAAACAATGACAAAAATATTAAATAATTTTTGCCATAATATGCATAACATTGTAGAGTAGAGACAGAAACAGTAACTAAATGAATACTTAAAAATATATCTGGACTGCCTAATAGCTGCTTTTTAAAGTGTTTTGAAAAGACAGGGTGGCACAATGGGTGAGTGAAGACTTCCTATTTAAATTCCAGATCTGTCTTTCACCATCTGTGTGAACTTGGGCAAGTTATTAACCTCTCTGTGCTTCCAATTTGTCATCTGTAGAGGAAGGGTGAAAGTAATCGCGCCTATCTCATAGGACTGTTAGGAAACTGAGATGGGGTAGTATTATATATAACTGAGAAATACAAGAGGAGAAAAATAAGGCAAGGAAGGCATGGTGAGATTTTAAAAGGATAAAATGAAGTTTTATTAGAGAGCTCACTAAGAAGGTAATGTGCAGAAGGGAGAAAGCTGTGGGAGAAATGCTTTCTAAGCAAAATGAACCAGAAGAGCCCAATCGTGATGTGCAAAGCTGCTGGACATGTTGGATGCATAGCATGTCAGTGAGACAAAATGGAAATTTAAAGATGGCTGCAAGGATGTGGGCCTATGGAGGGATAAAGGAGCCAAGCAGATTGGAGCAGAGCAGGTTCACCTGGGGAATATGAGGAGCAAATGTTAAGTAGGAGATGCGTCTTGGAAATAATCCTAGTGGAGATGAGAGAAAGTGGTTTCAGGAGTTTGGAGTTTGATAGAGAGGTTTGCTTTGAGAATTTAAATTCTGCCAGTTCAGTGTTCAATTCCTGGTACTGGAGTGACAGAGAGAGAGAGAGAGAGAGAGAGAGAGAGAAAGAAAGAGAGAATGAGTAAGTTCTGGAGACCTGAACAGAAAGCTGGCATCTATGGTCATGAAATTGTATGGGAGAAGTAAGGCAATGAGGGTACAGTGAGAGTAGACAGGAAGATGAGTATAGCAGAACTTGGCATCAGCCCTAATTAAGAGATTGGAGAAAAGAACAACCAGCCAAAGCCAGCAAGAAATGGAAGTGTAATGGGAAGAAATCAGGAAATCGAAGTGGCCTGGAAGGAAATTGCAAGGGAAAAACATGTTTGCATTAGGAGAGAATGACTACCTGTCCGAAGTGCAACTGACAAGTCAAGTGATACCAAAATGCATAATTGAGCTGTAGGTGTACAATGTAGAGATCTTTGGCAAATTGGTAAGTATGGCTTGGCTGTGAGGTAGAGCACAAACCAGCCTGAATTCAAGCCATGAATTTGAAAGGTAATTGGAGAAGAATAATTAATAAATGAGTGGAGCCAACTTATTCAAAGAATTTTGCTGTTATACTAAGAGGCAGAGAGGCAGTTTAAATTCTCAAAAGTGGGCAAATATGATGGTAAAGCTTTCTTATGATTATAGAAATTGTCTCAAGCAAGAGACATAAATTGAGAGTAAGAGTTGATAGATGTTGAAGGCTGGAAGCAAAGGAAAAAAAGGTGCTCTTTTGGAGAGTGAAAAAAAAATGGTCAAAGATTTGGCATTAAATCTCTGGGCATTAGAAAGAACTTGCTTGCCGCTCAAGTCCATACAGGGAGACTTGTATTTCTACAGCCATGTTTCATAGTTGGGATGCAGGCAAAATAGACAGACTTGTACTTAGGAGTGTTCCAATCTTGCTAATTATCTCAGTCAGCTTTCCTATTGCTGAACAAAATGTCTGGCACCCACAACTTAAAGGAAGAGAATTTTAGCTGGCCCATGTTTTCAGGGGATTCAGTCTGTAGCCTGCTGTTTGAAAGGAGAAACATTGTGAAATAAGGATATAGTAGAGAAAAGCTGGTTATTTCATGGCAGAGCAGAGAACAGTGCCAGGAAGGAATAGCCAGGAAGATCTCAAGACTGTGCCTTTCCCTATTATCTCCAAAGTGTGCTCCACAATTGTCCTGAGGCAGATCCCAAAGCCCATCGGGCTGATACGCCACCCAAACTCCCACAATAATTGTGTGCCATGAAGGGGGAAATGAGCAGAAAATTAAGGAATATGAAAGACAGCTATAATGAATTAATGGAATTTTAACATAAGGAAGGAACAAAGAGAACATCGGGAAGAGGAACAGTAAAATGGTATTGCCAAGATTCTATTAGAGTCCTGTTAACTGGAAAAGTTCTCTGGAAAAAGAAGAAGTTGTAGACAGAGTGGGGTGCACACAACTAGTGCTGCACAGAATTAAGGCTGAAGAGTGGTTGTGATTGGCAATAATTATGGAGCTCTGTGTTAGGAGCATGAAAGTTGGAGCTGAGGTAGAGTGAAAAACTATGTCAGTGAGGGGTAAACCCGACTGAATGCTGAGTGTTGGCTAGGTTGTTCCATGTGTAGAGTTGTCAATGAGTAAGAATCCTGTGGGAGATAACATAGCTTGGAGTGAACAAATTATGAGATGACAAGGAGTTAGGATATTACTGAAAGGGAGAGAGCATTCTTGATATAATCTGTTATCAGAAGACTCATATCTGATATTTTTATTTTTAATTTATTATGTTGTTAAAGGGTTTCACTATGCAGCTTGGACTCATAGTGATCCTCCTGTTTTCAGCCTCCCAAGAGCTAGGATTATAGTTGTGTGCCACTATGCCCAGACTCTATGGCCTGCTCAGCCTGCCCTTGGGGGTAGCGCTGGTGCATCTTGTGGTGCCAGGGATTGAACCAAAGTCCCTGCACTTTCCAAAGCTTGCTTAAGCAGGGACTTTAGTCTGTTGAGCAGTCTTGCCAACTCCAATACCTGATGTATTTAGAGGAAGAAAGCAATCATAGAAAAAGAATGGTCTTGAAGGACCAGTTGTCTCAATTACTCTTCTCTCATTGCTTGAGCAAAATACCCAAGAGCCAAAATTAAGGAAGGAAAGGTATATTTATCTCACAGTTGGCTCCAAGGTGGAATGGCACATGGCAGAGAGCAGCAGTTTATGGTGGCAAAGTCCTACAGCTTCAGTATTGCTGAAAAGTCTCTTTCAAGATGTAAGTCAAACCCTTAATGGTGAGCCCTTGTACAAACATTTCCAACATTCAATGGCACAAGATAAACATTACCATTTCAAAAGGCATACACAGTAGGATACCAAGTACTGGGACAAAAGGAAGTCAAAAATCCAGAAGGGCAGACATTAAATCTTATAATTTGATTTGGAACATCTGAAGTAATCTGCGGCCAATTGTGAGCTTCATGTGGCTTCACCTCTATGGCACTTCTGCTGATTCTAGCTCCCGTGTCTTTCCTCTCAGGTCTGCTTTGCTCCCTTCTTGTAGCTTCTCTTAGATGATCCATGTTTCTGGATTTTTTAAAGTTATGTGGTTTATAGTGAATAAGCTTCTTACACACAGCTATAGGTATTCCTCTCTCAGGAGCACACTGCCTGGTTTCTCAGGGATTTTTATAAAGTCTAGGTGGAGTCTTCTTAACCTCAGAACTCCTGTGTTCTGTAAGCAGCTAAACCAAAGCCACATGGATGATGTCAAGATCTGCTGCCAGCTGCAGCAGTATCCAGGCTGCCTTCTCTCTTGGCTGTAAGGATCGAGTGCCTGGGCCAATGAGTATGCTGACATTGATTTCTAGATTTCTAGGAACAATTTTCTAGGCTGGCAGCATTTTGGAACTGGGTGTGGCTGCCTTCTCCATTCTGGGACATGAAGCTCTATGACTTTTGCCTCAAAGCAAAGGCCCTCACCCTTGCACTTCTGAGACTTCAAATGGTGGAGATATGTCACCTCTTGTGGTGCCCTCAGACCATCCTTTATATGTTTTTTTGTTTCTTTTCAGCAATGAAGATTATCTCACATTTCTTTGTAGTCCACAGTTTTATTGGTGCTATTTTCTGGTCAAACTAACATTTTAAATCATCCTGCAGGGCTCTTTGCTCTTGATACTCCAAATAAATGTGACTAAAGGCCTCCCACAATAGCCATGCCAGCACCTCGAAATTTGGCATCTTTGAAAATTTTTTTGTCAGATTAATAAGTCTACCATGCATAACCTCAGTCTCAGTCAACTACTCTGGACATGAGCAAAATGCAGACAAGCCTTTTATCAAGCCATTGCACATATCATCTGGAATCCAACAACCAATGTAGTCTTTCTTCCAAGCAGAAACCTCCCCAGGCTAATCTTTACAGATAGGATTTTTATCAGCCTTTTGGTCCTCGGAGTTTTGATCAGAATCTCCCATACAGAACGGCTGAAGCTGTTCTAGTGCTTTTCTTGTACGCAACATTTCCAAACATTTCCTATTTTTCCCCATAAACCATTTCCAAAAGCTTATAGTCCACATGGTCAGGTAACAGCAAGGACAATGCCTTCCCCCATAGTCCAATCCAGAGATATATTTGTATGGCTGAGGGAGAAACACAGCTACTATTCTAGGGAATTCCAGAAAAAGCAGTTCCCAGAAGAAATTTTGGCTTCAGTTAGTGTAGGAAGCTAAAGAGAAAACTCAGAGAAAAGCTTGAGGATGTAAACATTCTGTGCTCAGGGTCTACAGATTTAAAGGTTGATTGGGATGGCCTTTAAAAGCTGGGGACTGACAGAAGCAGGGACTAGAAAAGGGAACATTCTGTGCCTTGTAGGACTGCAACAAGGGAAGAGGAAGGCCTATAATCTGGAAGTTTCTTTTCATAGAAGCAGAAATAAGGGTCCATGTGAGATTGATATTGATTCTTGATATACTTAAGGAAGTGACCTTAACTCTTGGGTATTGATAGGGTTGCAACTGGTAACTCTTTTTTACATTTCTGTGAACTGAAGCAAGGAAAGGAGGAAGTGTGGAATTACCCAGTAGTGACCCACATTGCTGCTGATCACTGATAGGAAGTTAGGAGTTACACAGTTTTCAGGCTCCCTTCTGATGACTGAACAGGATTGATGAGGCCTAGGGAACCTGGGCTTCTTTCTCTGCACACAGGCTCCTCTGCTCCTTGTCCATGGAGTGTGAATAAATCCATCCAAAGCTTCGTTGACTGATGAAGCTGGGTGTCCACTGATCTAACTGCTGGAATTTGGAGGCTAAGAGTTTTCACACTATAGTAAAATAGACTTCACAGCTGGCTGTGTGGTATCAAGAAGCCTCAATGGAGGAGCAGTTCACTGGTAATCCATCAAAAACAGAAGTCTGTAGTACCAGGCATGTGCCTAAGGAGACCCCATGGGTGGTGGCCACAGAAAAATAGAAATGGTTTTGGAGCAAAACGCCAGGATTCAAGGACCACGTGCAACCCAGGGCTTGGCTTCCTCTCATCTCCCTGACAAGTTGATGAACTGGTTTTTACCCCATCACTATCTGCAAAGTGCCTATGAACGCCCATGGCCCCATCTGTTTCATTAATAAATTAATGTGTATTTGCATATTAGCAAAGCAGACCAATTCGCTTGTAATAAGTGACTGGAAGTCATTTGTGGGGTAATCTTCATAAGTACCTCCTAGGAGCAGCAGTTGAAGAATCAAAGTTATTTTCAAGGATGAATTTGGCCTTGTTTTTTTTGTTTCTTCTGTAGCATTAAGCTGTATGGTAGACTTTTTTTCAGGAAAGTAGTAAGAAAATAAACTAGCCAATTTTTGTTTGTCTTTGAAAGAAATAAATAGATTCAGATCAGAAGTGAGCTTCATTTAGTACATTTTAGTCTCATCCTTGAGAACAAGGTACTTTCACTTATGGGGGAAAGTCATAACTAAGTAATGGACACTAGATGTGTGTGGATCCTTTGGCTCTATTTTTGTCTTTTTCATGAATTGAGAAGAGTGGTTGGTTTATTGGGTTCTGCCAAGAAACAGAAAAAGAAGAGAAGAGAAATGAATATTGGATTTGCTCATACAACTGTTTGCAGACCTTGGCTAAAAAAGATTTTATGGAGTAGTAGAAATGAGAGTCAGCTGAGTGCAGATGACAGGTATGGGAAAAAAAGAGGAGAAGGCATGGGGTGCCGTGGCCTCTGGGAAAGGCTGACTGTGCCAGAGGGCATTTGGATGGGGAAAGGGTACGTTAGGCTGACATCTCCCAGCTCCCTTGTGTGTTGATGGGAACAGTGCAGCTGCCGGCAGAGTGGTAGAGTGATGATGTGGTACAGGAAGGGGGAGTATTGTTGGAGGGAATCCTAGAGAAGTTGGGAGGAAATGGGTATCCCTCCAATAGGACTCAACACACAGGCAAAGGAAGGAAGAGGAAAATGAGAGCAGTAGGACTGAAACATGCCTGTTGCCTGCCTGCTAAGACAGTGCAGGATCGCTGATGAATTGTGGTTACTCTCACACACAGGTAAGCAGTGTTATTCTGGGCCCAATGAACCTTTAGTTCTGGGCATCTCTCATACCTTCTATGTGACCCACATTTTAATTCTCTTTTTTTGGAATGGTGAAGGGTTGCAAAAATTATGCCTTTGGTGATAAAGTGTTTATTATTATAAATTTATCATTTCTTGGGGAAAAGTATGCTGCATTTTGCATTTTCAAAGAGAACATGAGCAGAATGGGGCAGGGAGAATATTATCTTGGAAGGCTTATGCATCATCTTCTTAAAATGTTAATGCCCCTCTTCCAGCTGAACAAATAAACCTCTACAACTTGGGTCCAACCAGTCCTAATGAATACGAGTGCACTGCTAGAAAATAAAGAACCTGCTTTTGATTGCAGAAAGCATCTTTCATGCGGGAAAAAAGAAATCAGTCATTATTTTAAAAATTGCTCCATTAATGTGCCATGAACAAAGGACAGTTAGCTTGCGAAGACCAAACGTCTTTTACTTTTGAGCACTTTATTTTCAATAAGATTATAAACAAGATCCTCATGAAACTCTTCAAACACTCAGAACACCAGGATAAAATACTGAGCTGCTTTGGTCTAGGTATGTCTACTACAGCCAGTGTGCTTTTGCTTCCTTTTGCAAGCTGTTCTCTTGCTGGCGTTGTCACTGTTGACTTGGGTGACGTGGAGGGGTGCATGAAGCTGTTCTCTTCTCTCGCTCATGGTGCCAAGGAGGGTTAAAGCACCTGGTGGGATGTTTCATTACCCACCCTGAGCAACAATGTACACAATCATGATTTTGTGAGGGTGAGTTTGCTTCTCCTCTGTGGACCATTCTAAGTTCTGATTGTGATTGAAGTAGCTGTAGTAAGTGTGAGGTTATTGTTGAAGGTATTTTATACTTTTAGAGAATATATGTCATCATACCCACAAATACATATGCGTAAGCATATACACATAAATATCATTGAGATAGATCTGTTCCTCATAATACTTATGGCCTAATTTAGAGATTTATGGTTTAAGATGGTTGAGAAGATTTTTCCCCCTTAATATTGAACCAGGCCAATTGGGGGCCAGATACTCAGTCAAAATTTGCAGATGTTCAGGGGGCTTAAAGGAACACAGGCAGACGCTGTTTGGCTCAGACACTGAGCAAGGAACACTTTATCTTAGGGGGAAGGTAATTCTTAGGATTAAATATTCCTTCCCTGGATTGCCCTACTGTACCCACAAAGGGGCATAATGCATCTAAATGTGAATCAGTTCCTCCCATAGTCATGCACATAACTTTTTCTCTTGTTACTTCTATTTTATGCACTATAGGAGTCATCCATTATTATTTTGTTTCATACCCTTTCCTTAGTAAACACCAGCTACATGTGTTAAGGATATAGTGGTCTTCTGCCAGTATTGCTTTAGGATTGAGAATGTATGAAAACAGATATACAAGCCTCCCGAGGCTGTAAAAGGCAGAGTCTGGCAAAGACACATCATTCTTGAGGAGGCAGACGTTGCTGTTCCTGCATTCAGCTCTTTGCACCCTAGCTGAGTCTGACAAGCTTTCTAGTTACAACCACACATTCATAACACAAGCAATGAATCAGCCATGAAGTTCAGCATAACAAATTGTTAGTTTGGTTACAAAGTGAAACTTAGTAAGAAACGTTAGCTAGCTTTCCTAGAATAAATTCTTAAAATTTGCTTTAAAAATTCACTTCAGATATTTTTTTTATTAGTTTTGGTCATATTCTCTTCCCAATCCTTTGCCTGCAACAAATCAATCAACTTTCACAAAATTTCATGTTGGAGTAAGTGAGGTGTTGTGGCGCTCTCAGGAGTAAGAGTAAGGCGCTGAGGAAAGCTCACTTCTGAGTGTTTGATTAGAGAAATATTTAAAATTAAGGAACAGACAGAACTTCTAAACAGAAAAAGGCCCAACAGCAAGTCAACAACACCATCAAGATAGCTAAGAAGGAATGTGCCTGGTATGAGTGCCACAATAATTTTTAAAATTATAATATTATTTTATTTGAAGAGTAGAAACAAAAGCAAGAACAAAATTCTGAAACAAAGACAGAAACAGTGTAACACACAACAATACATGTTACAAATTTTCAAAACATGAATAGCTGATTAACGATGGTTGATATAGTATGTATTTTTATCATCAAATCTCAGACTAGCAGATATAGTTATGACAGATTATATATATGATTGAATGTTACCACTTACTTTCAAAAAATCTTTAATTTTGTTTTTGGTGTTTTTTTTCTTTTATTACCTTTTAAAAATATTTTAAAGAGATTAATTGAAATGACATTAGGCATGGTATACATTTAGAAGGCCATGACAGGTATTCAAGCATGGTTTTTGTATTACACTTAAAATGTGATATATTTTTCTGGAAATTATTATAAATAGCCCATCAAAAGGTGTTATTCATTGGTGGGGAACAGGAGTCAAATGTTGCATTTTAATTGTAAACATCATCAGAAACTCTGAATTGTATAAAACTCAGGAAGTGACATAAAGACGAACTGAGAATCGCATGGTGATATTCATATCCGATGAGGAAAAGTCATTTAACAAGGTTGATTGGTCTTTCTGAGGACATAAATTATCTCAATAGATGTAAATAATGTCTTAAGGTGGTCTTAATTGCCAATCAGCACCTAATAAATAATCAAAGACACTAAGTCGTGGACAAATTTTTATTTCTATTGGTTGAAACTCATTAGACCTTGCTGTATTAAATGCATTCATCAACTGCATTTAATGACAAAGCACTTGCAAGGAATCTTCAACCTATTCAAGATGCTTTTTTCATGGAGAAAATAATATTCTTTTTTAATTTTTATTTATTTATTTATTTATCTATTGTATTTTAGGGAAGGGCCTACAATGTATTCAGGGTCTCACTACTTGATCAGACTTGTAGTGATCCGCCTGTTTACAGGTTCCCTAGAGCTGGGATTACAGGCAAGCACTAACCACGCCCAGTCTCCATTGGTATCTCAGCACGTCCCAGGAGCGGGGCCGGCACAAGAGCCCCGGGAATCGCACCTCAGCCCTTGTGCGTGCTTCCAGGTACTTTAATCTGCTGAGCTATTTGGCCGGACCAGAAAATAATATTCTATTTTAACTAGTAAGTATGTCCAATCCCCATCCCTGAACTGCGAAGATCAGAATATTTAATGCTTATTGCAAAACTATGAAGAGTCCGTAAGTGAACCTCTCAACTTACGACTCCTAGGGCTCAATAGTGCTGCTTTCAGGGAAGGCTCGGGTTTTCAAAAGAAACTAACCAGTCAGTTTCAAATCATAATGGTGGATCTGATTATTATTCTACTCAGAAAATAATGTAAATAAAAGATACTCACGATAACGTTATCAATGTAAACATACCTGAACTGGATTACAAGTTGGTTTCTGATCTGCAAAGTAAAAAAGAATTTTTGCAATGTAGAAGTTGTTTGTACAATAACAAGTTATTTTATAGAGCAGTGTTAAAAGTTAGAGATTTCTGTACATTGGTAATGAATAAAATGTTTTACTAAAATGCAACTATACATTTATTTTAACAATTTTAAATACATGCATTATCCTAGGTATCTTAAATGTGCACATATCAATAAGTGGTAGCCCAGTATGGAAAAAGTAAATTCTTAAGCTTATTTTTGAAAGAAAAGAGGATGAATATTTAAATGCAGCAGTCTCTATAAATTACTTGCTTCAGTATATCAATCAATAAAAAACCAAATCTACAATAAAAAAAGGAATGTGTCCACCACAGCAGATAGGTGGGAAGGGATCTATAAAGGGTTAAATTTCACCCACCAGCAGGGGGTCCTCTGCTCCTCCCTCCAGCTCTCCCTCTCCCTCCCATCTCCTCTCATCTGGGCAAAGCACTTGATCTCACAGCTACTGAAGGGATAATCAGGTGAGGTGGACCTATTTCCCTCTTTCTTTCTTTGAAGATGATGACCATGATGATGACGGAGAGAACACTGAGCTGGGATACCTCCAATGCCTTGGATTCCTGCACATGCAGTTGGAAGACATGAATGAACAGCAAGATGAAATGCAAGCTCACCCAATCAGGAACCACCACCTCACCTCCAGCATCCCATTTTAAGAAATGGCAGTCAGTCATTGTCTTGCTTCTGAGCAGCTTGGAGTCTGGTGTTGCCTGATTTATGAGTTCTGAATGCTAAAAAGAACTCATTCAAATTTTAAGATGCCAAGACTTATCTTTTACCAGTTATAGAAAGCCATTCATCCCTACCGATGCTTCTCATTTCCCTTGACACATTGCTCTATGGTCCTGGCTCCTGGCTTTACAATGTATCTTTTCCCTTCTCCTACTGCCAGGGTGGCAGGTGCTACCCACATTCTTGTAAGGTCTGGGTCACGTCATATCTTCTCATTGCCATCACCATCATAACACATCTCCTTTAGTGGCTCCCTCATATTTTGGTACAATTTTTTTTCTTAAATTAGGGCAAGAGGGCCTGACATTGCATGCTGTCATTCAGTGTCATTTATTTATTTTATAGCACCAAGATGGAGCTCAGGGCCTTGCACTGAACTCCACACCCTGCTTGAGCCTCGATGATCTTCAACATGTCAAGCACCCTCTGTCAACCTCTGTTTCTCTGCCTTTTCCCTCCCTTTCCAAAGCACACTCTTGGGCCCACCTCATGCAGTCAGTAGCCTTTCTTCCTAAGCTCCTTTCTCTGTGGAGCTCTCTGCCACAGAGTCTTGGTTTCATTAACTCCGAGCTTTGAGAGAAGTGGCTGTGAATTTGTTTTACAAATGATATTATATTCACTTCACAAATTTCTTGAAGTGCCCAGTGAGGAAAAACTGGCACCTCACCCTCCCAGGAGCAGGGCATCGAGGCAGTGAGTGGTTGTGGAGAACAGAATCTGAAAGCCACTCATTAAAACCTCAAATTCTCTACATGAGAATTTTATGACCACCAACCTGTGAGGTGTTTCACTGATAAGTTGCTAGGGATTATACTTCAAATATCAGGCTTGACAATGATTTACTTTGCTTAACAAAGAAATGCAACAACCTAATAAATTGGGGCAGGGCTGGGAATAAATGCTTTTCACGTGTTTTTGTTTTATTTTGCAAAGTTGGCATATCCTGTTGTTGTCTTCACATTGCCTCAAAGATGCTCTGAGTGGCAATTATTTATTGCTTGTCCCACGTTTTTTCAGAGGTGGAAAGATAGAATTCAAGGGGTGATGTGGACACTCACTGTGTTTTCCCTGAAGCCTTTTTCCATCTTGGTTCCTAACAGCACACCCTCCTCTCTTTAGAGAAGAGTTAATCAGGACTCCTTACCCAAACCTGGCCAAATTAGCCAAATAATTGCAATACCACTGGACAGTACAAGCTCTGGTTAGGAACAAAGGAACTCTTTTTGTGCCCTGTTTTGTTTACTGGTTTATGTCTGCAGTGTATTTATTTTCCATCTTCTTATCAAGGGACACACTTTGTCTTGACTTTGGATCTGTCTTGATTCCTGGTCCTTCTTCATCTTTCTAGGTCACTAGGCTTCTAGTTCTTTGAGTTTCTTATCTCTATTCTAATAAATCCTTTTGTCATAAGTTATGATTAGTCTGTTCCTATTCCTTCCATCCAAAGGCCCTTGACAATTAATGCACCTGTCTTACACATTCTAACTTTAGGTAGCTTAGCAGAGAAAAATCTTGCAAACTGGAAAGTGTAAGTAAGTCCCAGAATCTGGCTTGCTTTATTTATTTAAGGTGATATGATATTCTTTCTGAAAAATATTTTCTGGGGAATTGAAGCAGTACCTAACTACTCTTTAGCAATGTACAACCAACACAACATTATATAGTGGTCTAGAATTTTCTATGCATTTATGAAGGCAGCTTTCATTTTATCCAATT
Organism: Octomys mimax; assembly: GCA_002564305.1. Classification (NCBI taxonomy): domain Eukaryota; kingdom Metazoa; phylum Chordata; class Mammalia; order Rodentia; family Octodontidae; genus Octomys; species Octomys mimax. The sequence goes on along the minus strand of NDGM011241642.1, from coordinate 22,081 downwards.
ATCTAGTGCAGATACTAAGTTGAGTTGGATCACAAAAGGTGTGGAAGAGTGCAAGTTCCAAATATATAGCCTTATAGGAAATGAGTAATTGGGCTGAGCTTTGGAACATAGGATACCCTTCAGAATAGGGAAGATGCAAAGCTACAGGCCAAGCACAATCTCACTGATGTAGTCTAGGGAAGGAGATTGGACCCTGAGACCCGCTATGAGAACTTTGGCAGTTGGAGAATCTTTTTTCTGGAACCTTCTACCTTTACTCAGCCTACATGATTACCATGTACAATTGGGCCTGCTGACTTGACACTCTTAGGGCACAGTGACACAGTCAATTAAGGGACAAGCAAGTTTCTCTAAAACATTTTTCTGGCCTGCATACCACACTTAGTCATGGTCATCAGTCAATATAAGCACCAGCAATCTGCTCTTCTTTCCTCCGATAATGAGGTCATAGTTAGAGGGAAAAAGAAGCCCCTCCTATAGGAGGATTTGGCCCAGAATTGACCTTTCCCATTCAGAGGGCAGAGGGACTCAGTTGTCTGTGACTCAGGAAACTCTGACCTGTAGATTTTTTACCTGTAAGGGGCATCTGGAAGCCACCAGGTTTAGGTCACAGCCTGGGCAAGGTCATCTGGAAAGCTTTACTCTATTGTCTGGGATTTTCAAGGGCACTTGTCTGGGGGTAATATTTGGGTCAGTGATAAACTTGCCCATTGTCTCTGATGGCGGCTCTTTTTGTGCCATTAAGTCTACAAATGATGTCTCAGAGTCCATTTCCACTCGAACAAGATTATTATTCTCATGGTCACCGTGTTTCGCTTCAGGCAGAGTTTCTCATGCATGAAATGTATTGTCTCTCCCTTTAAGGAGTTTACTGCCTCAGTGACCTTTATATTTGACAAAAAGGCTTTTTAATCCACCATGCTGCCACTTCCCTAAGTGGTTTCTCCTCTGACGGGCATTATTGAATGGACGTTGCCTGTTGATGGGTGCTATTAAGACATGCTGTCTTGTATATTGAATCAAAACTGGGCTCTTTTATTTGCCTTTATTTTTGTTTTTTACTTGGCTTTAAGTGACAGCCTGCGTACTTACACAGGATAATCACGTCGATATATAGCAGCCATAGCAAGAATGTGAGATGTGGAATTCAGCTTATTTTTTCTCTTCCCTCAGATCCCAGATGGAAACAGTTTGGGGTTAAAAGGTAGTAAGAGTAAGCCCTCCACAATTCCTCTGCTGACTCTGAGGACCAGGATTGGATGATGTATTATTTGGCTTCCAGATTACTCCGGTGTTTTAGTGGGTGGGAATTTGCAATGAGGCTTTTGTTCCAAGCCCATATTTAACATAAAGAAGTTTGTTTGCAGATCCCTGAACAGAACAGCGAAAACACCAGTGAATGCTAAAGGAGATTGTGCTTTTTTGCCTATGGTTCGTTACCATTGGCAACCAACACTCCACAGAGTGCTTGTGTTACACAGAACAAGAAAAACTCTTTTACAATGACTGTAGTGCAAACAATTAGGATATGAGACCTGGCTGTACCGTTTATTCCTTGTGTAACTTTGGTCAAGTCACTTTATTTCTGCAAGGGGCCATATATCATTCACAAGGAGAATGCTTGAGTAATGTTATATGTGTTAAAGAGCTCTTCTGTGTTTTTGAGTTTCAACTGCGAGTTATTTTAGTACTATCACTTAGAGCCTACATTAGTTTGGAAGAAATAGATGAACTTTAGAACAGACTTCTTTTTTCTTCATGTTTGTTTTAACCCCTTGGAGCCCAGGCACTCTGCTAGGCATTTGCTGCTTGACATTTTTTTTTTTTTCTGTCAACTCATGACATTGATGTAATTATTTTTGATTTTTGTTTGGGGAATCTTATGATTTGACAGGCACAGTGGATCACACAACCTGATGGAGCGTGGGCTTCTACTGTAAAGTCTCTAAGGCTTGGTTGGTTGGTTTTCAGCATGAAGAACATGCAGTCAGACACGGAGAGAGCTGTGCCTTCCATCCTATGGAAAACATCTTGTGGTCTTTCTGGATTTGATCAACGGTGTCTGTGAAAACATCCGTTCTTTTTGCATTAGCTTAAAGGAGTGAAAAGCACTACCCTGCCACAGTATTACGAATCAGGCTGCCATAATAACGAGTTAGACAACATGATCAAAAGCAGCTATGTTATCAAAAAGAATGATCGCTTTTAACAACGAATTGTGGCTAATTAGACTTTGAATGCGAAATCAAACGAAAAGGCATGAAGGCTCAATTTTCCGTACAGCTGACGGTCTGACCTTTTCAGTAGTGAGAACAAAAATTATTTTAATTAACATGCCTAATCATTCCCCATTATTTTTAGGTAATTGGCTTTGTCTATGAGGGGGCACTGTGGGAACTTCTCCTCGTTCTAGCTCCGTGGCTAGTGACAGCCCATGTATTTAACCTCTGGGAACGTTGCAGCCAGGGGTCCCTCTGGCATGGGATTTTCTCATCTCAGAATCATTATAACAGAAGCTTGTGATAAACTTTCTATGCATGGATTCTTCTTCCCACTCTCCCTCCCTTCTTTTCTTCTCTTCATTTTTTTCTTTTATTCTATAATTCTTTTTCTGTCAAAAATACATCAGTACTCTGCATATTAACTATTGTTATTCTCCTATTAGTTATAAAATATTCTATTATTCTTTACCAGACTAAATGGAATTGTTTATTTCGGGTGAAGACATAAAGAAAAACGTGTCCTTTCTCTGTCCTCCACTGGTAGCAGGACTCTCCTCACAGCTGTTTGTGAGGACTGTCTACTTTCTTATTTATTCTGAACCTCCCTGCTTCAGGAACCAAAGAACAGAAGGCGCATAGGTCACCTTGCACTGAATGCCAGCAAGAATTGGAGCATCATTCTGTGCTCTGTGCCTTAGTATAACTATAAGAAACTGTGAATGGGCAGTGCAGCAAGATCTTAATTCAAACATCTCTGCTCAACCCCCTTCATGGGAGACCCTGATGGGAGGGAGACCCTGTTCCCTGTTTGTCTAGCTAGTGGTAATTCAAATACTGGGACTTAAAGCACATATGCTGATATTCTGCAGATATCAATCCAGTCTCCTGGGATAATTTGATATGTAGTTATAGGCAAAGATCACTTCCCCCAACACACACACACACACACACACACACACACACACAGAGATACCCCACCACCACCACCACCAGAGAGACAGAGAGAGAGAGAGAGAGAGAGGCAGAGAGAGAGAGATATGATAATGAGGATTGAACCAAGGGCCATATCATTGAGCCAAACCTACAGCTCCTTTTTAAAGGGCCTTTTTTAATTTTTTTTTTTTTTTTTTCAGAACTGGGGATTGAACTTAGGTCCTTGCGCTTGCCAGGCAAGTGCTTATTCTACTGAGCCATCTCCCTGGCCCCCATTAATTTTTAAGACAAAGTCTTGCTAAATTCTTTAAACTTGGCTCGAATTTGTGATCCTTGTGTCCTAGCCTCCTAGACTGCTAAGAGTGCAGGCATGAAATGTTACACCTGGTTATCTGATGCTATTTTTTTCTTTCATTTAAATGTTTGTATAGAAATAAGGTATGAAAACATATGTTTATTCATCTTTCTAGTAATTCCAGACAAGTCTATGATCTTGGTCACTTTTCTTATTGCTGAGAGAAAATTACACAATGCCCAAAATTAAGGAAGGAAAAGTTGATTTAGCTCGTGGTTTGTGGAAGTTTCAGTCTGTAGTCAGCTGGCTCCAAGACACAGTGGCTTGGTTAAGGGCAACAGTGCAAGGTAGCAGCAGGCATCAAAGCAGCAAGAGCGACATCAGGGAGAGCAAATCTTTCCTCCTCGCTTACACTGCATGCAGACTGCCTGCCATAGGGTGAGTGTAGTGCTCAGGCCACCTCTGCAGCCCTCTCTTGCACAGGCTCAGGATAGTTACAAAGTGAGGACCATGGACTCCTGTTCTGTCAAGCTACAAATTCTGTACCTCTGTTTCCTGAGATAAAGGCATGAAAACAAGAGGTTCGGGTTTACAAGTTATCTTCTAAAATCCTGCCCCTGTGACCACATGAGGCTTTTGGGGGACATCCAGACACAAACCATAGCATCAGCTTTACTTAATCTGCTAAACAAGCATTCCTCTGACCATTTACCCCAACTAGTGTTCTCTTCAGAGAGCGACCATTGTATTAGTTTGGTACTTGTTTTCCTATATTTTTTTATGTGGAAATATATGTTCTTTTTTTTTTTTTCAGGGCCTCACTATACAGCAGAAATATATATTCTCTATATTATTTAAGTTTCCTATGGAAATATAAGTATTGTTATGGACCTTGATGTTTTTTAAAAAAAGATGCATTTTGCCTTTTTAGAGCAGCAACACTGAGGGAGGAGAAGAGCAGGGGCCAGGGGTTTGATCCCCAGACTTGCCGAGCTGGCCCCATCCCCGAGGCACTCTGAGACAGCAAATGAAACTGGGCGTGGTGGCACGTGCCTATAATCCCAGGTTTGGGAGGCTGTAAATGGGTGGATCACTACAAGTCTGATCTAGTAGTGAGATCCTGAACACTTTGTAGACCCTTCCCTAAAATACAAAACAGAGAGAGAGGGAGAGAGAGAGAGAGAGCTTTCCCATGCAGTCCCTTGCTGATACCTGCGTACCCTCTTCCATTACAACACTGTCCGTCATGGGGGACATTATGACCACTGTCCAACCTTCACTGCATATCATTATTTTCCCAAATCCACAGTCATATTTTAATAAAAGATTCATTCTTGGCATTATTTGGTTAAACATATTGCATGCATTCATTATTATAGTGTTGCATAAACTTTGTTGCTTTTCATTTTTAAATTGACAGCATACTTGAGAGATTTTGCACATCATTACACATACTTCTAATTCATTTTACAACTACAGCAATATACTCAGCCACAATCTCGAGCTGCCTGTTTCCTCTATTTGAAACTTTGTTTGTCAGATTTATGATTATAAACAAGACTGTGTATAACATCTTTGTATACAAGTCTCTAGGCATGTGCGCACACTTTTGTGAAAATATTTCTTGGGCTTTTTGCCAAAGAAAGAAATTGATGAATTAATGTTATTTACATTTTACTTTTTAAAAGATATTGCCAGATTGCCCTCCAAAATAGCTGTGAAATTGGTACACCTACTAGCAGTATAAATTATTACTCACATCCTCATATTTTTGAATATTCGATATTATCAAATATTTAGAACTTCTGGCACTTAAACAACTAAGCTAACCAGCAGCCCCCCTGTTGACCTTATTTATGAAAAATATTGTCTCAACATTTGAATTTCATTTTCTGATGACTAGTAAGGTGAAATGTGTTTTCATAACTCTTTGGCCATGAGAATTTCTTTTCATTTGCTTTGTGTTTTTCCTTACATCTTTTGCTCATATTTCTGCAGACTCCTGATTCCTGACACCTGGTTCAGGTGAGCCAACATTTGCTTGACCTTAATTTCTAATTGCATCATGAAATAAGGCTATGAGATTTAAAGTCTGTCTTATCAGTATCCAAATCCCAGTAGTGCATGTGCATGAGTGAAGCGAACCACATGTGTGTCTTAATCTGCTTTATTTGTCCGTTAGATGAGGACAAGAATGCCTATTTATAAGATGTGTTTATGTGTGTGTGTGAATGTTAAGATGAATCACTATGTGAAATGACCAGTCAACATTTCATTTTACCTATGGGAATTTTCTTTTCTGCCTGATTTATTTTTTTTTAGACCACTGTCTTTTCAAGTTCCAAGCTTGCATTCTTGGCCTCTGGATTTAGAATTTATCCTATGTTCACAGCAGTGAGGATATCTGATTCATATATTTTAGATAAATCCTGGGGTTAAGGCCAAAGCAATTTGCCATATGTGTACTGACTTATTTCTGCTCTGTGTTAGTCACTTGCTTCTTGTTGTGACAAAATACCTAGCACCCACAATGAAAAGAAGAGAGTTTTGTTTGAGCTTCCGGGTTTCAGAGGTTTCAGTGCTTAGTTGTCTGGCTCTAAGGCAGAAACAGCACATTTTAAGGGGCCACCTCAGAGGGCACCAATTTACGTTATGGAAGTAAAAGAAGGGTGGAACTTAGGAAGGAGATACACTTTTCCTGGTCACAATCCCATGACCTCCTTCAACCCGGACCTACCTCCTAAAAGTGCACAGCTATGAAACCACCAGTGCACTGCTTGACTTTTGAATATATCCACCTATGATCCAATCACCTTCCCAACTCATGAGACTTGAGGGGGGATTTCAGATCTAAAACTCAATAGTGTACTTTGAATATGCCCCTGCATGACCTCCTGTACTACCCACTACTGTTGTGGTCTGCTCCTGACTGCTGCACAACTCAGAACTATCCTCTTAGCCTGGCCTCTGATGCACTACTTTCCATGGCTCTTATGCTGACCAAGGTAAGATTTAATCAAACATTTGTAGATTCCCTACCCCATGCTGTTATGCAATGCTGACTAGCATGGTTCCTAGGGTCTGATGTTAGGAAGCTACTGAATCTCTCTGAAACTCAACTTCCCTCTCATTCTTTGGAAATAGTGATGTCTAGTTCACAATACTCTGAGGTATCAAATGTAATTGTGCACTTAGCTGGTGCCATACATCCCCTTGTGCTTCTGTCCCACAAACTATCACAAAACAGCTTTCCATTTAAAGTCATTTCATCATAATTTCTACATAGAGCCTCAATACACAATGGTTTTTATTAAGATTCAGTAGGCATTTGACTATTTTCTGCCTAAGAAATACAACCAGAGGTAAAATGTTAATGAAAAATTCCTATGAAAACTAAAACAGCATTTGCAAATCATACTCTTACTTTATGGCTTTGGCTCTGTGTGAAATGACCCGTTAAAAATTCAAAATTAGTTGCTAGGATTTGAGGAATGAGATTTTAGAGAGATTATTAATTTTTTCAAGAGATATGTTTCCAGACTAGATAGGAGTTTTCCATTGTCCTGTTGCATGGATTTTTGTATGTCACTGTATTATTGTCCATAAAAGCAGTTATGCCATGGACCAAGGAATAAAGTCTCTTTTTTTGACTTAAAAAAAGAGAGAGAAATGCCAAGGAGTTGAGCAAGTTCAGGTAGGTAGATTTTTTCCACAATATCCTGGAGCCCAGAGAGGTTGGTATTGTTGTTTTAGAAGCAAATTGGTCGCTTAATATTTAAGTGAGGAAATGTCAGTCAACGGGCCACTTTTCATAGGAAGGTGATGGAAGAAAGGGTTCGATGGTAAACACAGGACATCCAAGCATCTCACTGCAGAAAAGCAACCAAGTGTTCCTTTCAACCTCTACTCTGTGCTTTTTTTTTTTTTT
>NDGM011241642.1:2896-14653 GCA_002564305.1 Octomys mimax | reverse complement strand
CAGGCCCTTGCACTTGCCAGGGAAGCGCTTATTCCACTGAGCCATCTCCCCGGCCCCTACTCTGTGCTTTTTGCATGTAGGCTTATAATAGAGTGAGGCAGCCCAACATGCTGTCTACTAGATAGTCTATTTAGTTGTTTAAAAATAAGCACTGCCCTTTTTTGCACTGTATTCCAGAGTTATTTTGTTGAATTCTCAACCAGGATTGAAACAGTGAAAGAGAGGTAAGGAAGAAGAAGAAATCTGGGGGAGTCCTATCTTGCTTAATTTCACATAAGCGAGTCAAGATCTCCCCTTTTCATTCAGACAAGATTGCTTTCCTGAATTGATCTGGCCCTGGAGTCATGTGCTAGGTAAATGTTTGCTGATGACATGTGAACTTGAAAATGTTAAGTTAGGAAGGAGCCCCACTGGATTTTTCTGGTGCTCAGAAATCCTGCTTTCCCTTCGTCTCTGTCTCTGTCATTCTCAAGCTGTCCTATGTCTTAGGATGTGTGTGTGTGTGTGTGTGTGTGTGTGTGTGTGTTTTCTTAATTGCCATTTCTTTCCAGCTGGAATCCAGCCTTTCCTTTCACTTGGTGAAAAGCATCCGTAAATATGTTATAGAGGATGTGCTAATTAATGGATGTCCAAACATCTGGGAAGAAACAAGTAAAGTTACATTTAACACGCCATAAACAAATACAGAAAGGGTGGACAGTTTGAACACATCAAAGAGACTGCTTGGAGGAATGTATTGTATACTCTCTTTGCACCTTCTTATTAGCACAGTTTTGTTTGGAAAGGAAGATGATTTTGCTTCACTCTCTGTATCCTAACATAAAGCCTGATTCTATCAACTAAGACTTTCTAGACTGTGAATGAAAGATTTCGTAGGAAAGGAAAGAATGATGATTCTCATGGTGATCCACAGATACCCAGGAGCCTATTTATGTTCATCTTGTGTTTATACACGTCGATCAACTAAAATATTTCAACTCTAATCTTTTAGCTGGCCTGGAGTTGTATTATCATTCCTCATTCTCTTTTATTTAACTAATTCTCCACATCATGGACCAGGACATCTACAAAAACAACAATAATAATAAATAACAAAAGATGAACATGCATTGAGTATCTGCTGAGGGCAAGACCAACCCCATATGCTTGACATACTTTGTAGGATTTGTAGATAGTAGCATCCTTGTGAGTGAGGTACAGTTACTCCTCTCATTTTACAAAGAAAAGACTAAGGGACAGAGAGGTTAGCTAACTTTGTCAATGTTGACATATCTTCATGACATGATTCCTATTCATAGTTATTGCTCAACCTTTGCTTGCTAACTTCTGCCAACATTCATCCAGTGTATTTCTCTACTAAGGTTGTGATCCTTGGACCTTTCCCAAGGATTTCCCTGGCTCTGGCTGCCTATGTTAACAACCTTTGCAATGAAGACCAAATTCCAGACTTTAATCCAGGACCTTACCAATCTTTTTGCCCTCTAGTACAGGGAAGACTCCTGTCTACTGTGTTTTTATGTACATATTTCAGTAATGTCAAAGCAGAGCTCACCAAGAGTGGGCATGCTCAAACCCCATTGACTCCAGAGTTATTTGCAGATACAACTCAGGACATAAGGTTAATAAGGCATAAGATTAATGGTAAAGGCTTAAATTTTGCTGTCCTTTACTGTGTTGAATACAGTGTTCAAATACCTTGACATAAGGCTGTGCTCACCTATTTCTGGTTCAAAGCTCCAGTTTCATTGCACCCTCCCTCCACCATGTACCCTAGTGTCCTGTTCCCTGCTGTCTCTGTTACTGTTTTCTCATTGAAAATTTCTCATTTTCACCCAAAATGAAGGAAGGAAAGGTTTATTTAGCTCATAGTTACTGGAGGTTTCAGTTCATCCTTGGCTGCCTCCAAGGCAGTGCGGCATAGGGCAGAGAGCATCCATTCATGGTGGCAGCAAAGAGCAAGAGAGCAAAAGGAAGAAAGAGTAGTAGCAACAATGACAACAGAGAGAAAGGCTGTCTCTCTGAGAGTTTTAACATAACTCTCTTATGTTATATTCAGGCCATTGGCCCCTAGGCTGCATGTAGCACTTGCAACCATAATCCCAGCAACACTAAAACCCCTAATCCCAGTGGATCATGAGTTAGTCTCAAGCTCTAGAAGTCCTTGCCTCATCACCGCATGAGGCTTTGGGGGGACAAGTAGTCACAAACCATAAGACCAGCCTTCCTTTGTGTCTGAAAGATTTCTAGGTACCTCCCTGGGGCTGTGCCTACTCTTCTGTTTGATCATGAGTATTCACTTCTATGTGTTTTGTGCTTTGAGTCCATCTGGTTCTTTTCAAAACTCCGAAGTATGCATTTCTTATCTTAATCTTGGCCTGGAAACCAACCTGCTACATTGCATAGCCAATAGACTGGCTTTATTATCAGCAACTCTCAGAGTACCTCAGATTGAGTAGACTGCAATCAAGGTATTTTTCACAGGATCATTAAGTGGAAAGTGTTAGAAAAGCTAACACGCAGCCGAGGTCCAAGAAGGAGTATGATCCATGTGGGACTGCATGTAGAAAACAAGAGGTCCCAGTGTGCCTGCCCCAAATGACTAGGCTTCTTACTAAGGTCTGTGCTTGTGGAGCTCTGTTCTCTAACAAGGAACCTCAGTTAAAAATATGCAAAGACAGATTAGTCTGGAACCTCTTGTTCATTATAAAGAAAGTTTCTTGAGAGCAGGCTGCTTGTTGGTCTTGTTTGATGTTATGTTCCTCACACTGAGAATAGTGCCAGCAATTTAGAAGATGCTCAGAAATATTTGATAAGCATAGAAGAATGAGTATCTCTTCCTCTGAAGTCAATTGTTTGGCTTTAGTCTATTGCTAGTAATATTAGAATAAATTCAATAGCAAAATATTAGCAAAAACCGGAGGTGAAAAACAGGATCAAAAATGTATTCATTTCAAAATTCATTACTTTTTATCAACATAGCTAGGTTTGTTGAACTTGTACTACATGCAGGGCCAGCTAAGTTTAGCTCTTGTATAAATCCTGTGTAAAGACATTAGTAGTATCTCCATCTCACAGGGGAGATTTTGACATGTGGAGTCTATGTAATGAGCACAGTTATGTGACTTCAATAGAACTAAGCAGAGCAGGCATGAAGCATTGTGTTTCTCAGGAAAGAAGTGAAATAGGAAGATCCAAAGCCAGAGTGGGCAACTGGAAGTGCCATGGGGTGGGGTACCGCTGAAGATAAATGCCGGTTCATATATCTCCAATTTAACATATAGTGCCCCATAAAAGAATAATGGCTTAATTTTTTTTCAAGCTGGAATACTTGTTGTAATAGTATGAAGCAATAGGCATTTATTGGGTCAGGCGAGGTGCACAGATGGGCCTTCCATCACTCTATCCTAACCTATGTTTCATGGGTGCCAGTTGCACCAAGCATCTTATTGTATTTTTTGTCCTCTGTCTTACACTTTTCTAATTGACTTTGTCCACCTGATCCCTATACAAACACAGTAAACATATTAAATTGGGTTGTCAATCTACTAACAAGTCTGACTTGGTTATCATTGTCAGAAAGCATGGCAGTATGATATCACCATCTTATGAGATGCTTGTTAACAATTTCAGCAATTCAAAATGATATAATAGCAATTTAAAAGTCATATAAATAATGAATAAACAATGCCAATAGCAAACACAAAGCCAGAAAACAAACAAGAAGTTTGATAATGAGGGTTAAGGTTCTTGTTCTGATAGATTTATTTTAACCATAGGAAGTTGCCTGCTTTTGTATCTTTGCCCTGTTTTCAAAATAAATAACTCATCTTTGGGCATCTTAAAAGTCTCTTTTGCTTATTCATTTTACAAAACATCCCTGCCAAGTCTGACCTATCAGAATCTGAAAATGTTGCCCAAATTATTGTCTTCTCTGCAGAGCAGACCACATGAGAGGACATGTTTGACAGAGAATTAAAATGAGACACTTCCCAACCTTAAACAGATCACAGGAGACAGAAAATGAGCAGTGCAGAAATGGGTTACTTTTACAGGAGGTTGCTGTAATTACATTTTAATGAACATGAAGATGAGATACAATCCTTTTGAAATAGCTATATTTTCTTTATTAAAAAATCTAAACATTTCTTAAAACAGCTCAGATTTGTAGATTTACTGCAAAATAGTACAGAGTTCATGTAGGTTCACATTCATTTTTTTCTCTTGCTAGTATCTGACATCTGACAACTTATAAACAAGCACCAATACGTTATTACTAATGAAAGTCAGTTTATTTTTTTTTGTGACTTATGCTTTGGGATCCAGTCCATATCACTGCATTCCCTTTTAAAAGCCATGTGTCCTTGGAATTCTCTTGCCTGAGATAGTTTCTTGCATGTTGCTTGTTTATTATGATCTTGACAGCCTTGAGGGTTAGATATTTTGAAGAATGTGTCTTAGTTGGAATTTACATGATTGTATTTTGCTTCTAATGATTTAAACTGGGGTATATGTCTTGGGTTAAGATGACCACAGAGGCCAATAAAGCTTCCAAAATGGCACATCAATAAAACTCCTACTGTTTGATATTTATCTTGAGCCCTGAGACTCAAGTCATATTGTTACTTTTTTCCACAGATTTTTATTCTCACTTTATATATTATATCATTTGTATGAAAGTCACTATACCTATAATTAGGGAACATAGTATTATACAGTATTCTATAATCTATATATAGAACATAAACCCTGGAATTCTTTTATAATGCAACTTCTTTATTCTCAACATTTATTTATGCAAGTATTTATTTACATTGTATGAACTCACTTTTATTTTATATTTTAGCTTGTATTATAATTCTTACTTTATTTTTCTGCTCAAGCTTCTCCATTGTAGGTCTTTTGGAACTCTTTCAGTTGGCTATTGCATATACCCCCATCACTGTAGGCTTTTCCTGTTTGCTTTCAGCACTTGATTGCTATTTGGAACTGTGGAATGTGCCAGGGTCATCCTATTCTTCTCCAGGCCAAGACCCACTCATTTTTCCAAGAAGTCCTCATTTCTGTTCCTGGGGAAAAGGTATTAGCAACAACAATCTGAATACTAGCTATGCCCCTTGCTAGCAGTGTCATCGCTTCCCGACTTTCTTTGATAACACATCAAGGAGACATATTTGTGGGTACTACCTAGTGTGTGGATACATGCATAGATAGTTCTATACATGAAGCTATGTGTGCTACACATGTTAAGTTAAACACCAATACATACTGTTGTGTCTAATTCTATTTTAGCACCATGGGATCATCCTAGTCTCTTCCCCTTGCTTAGCTATATATTTCCACTATAACATTGAGAATCATGGCTTCTACTAGTCACCATTCTCTGACTTACCTGTGCAGTTCCAGTTTCCATCCATAATAGTACCAGCATGTCACTTTGTATTTCTAGGATTTACACTTTTTTCAGATTACTTATGTAGAAGAGTGTGTTTTGTTTTCACTTTAAATTTATAACAAGGCTGTTTCAAAGATTTAAGATAATACAGCTCACTTTATGATGGTCTATGTTTTATCCTGAAATTTAAAATCTATTAGTGTATTAAAATTGACGTGTGTTGAGGTTTATATTTTGCTGTGATACCTCACTGGTTTTAACAGATGCTTGAGGTCTTGTATTCACTCTTCCATCACAGTGAACAGAATAGTTACACCATATTGAAAATCTCCAAGATCTCACTTATTAATACTTCTCTGGCCAAAATCCTGGAAAGTGCTGAGCTCTCTACTGTCTATGGAATTTTTTTTCCTCTTTGTATATCATACAAACAACCTTATACAGTATGTAGCTTTTCCCAGTCAGTTCCTTTAATCTGTCAATGTGCATATGAGATTCAACTATCTTTTCATAACTTATGATTTAGTAACTTTATTGCAGAATAGCATTCTGCTTTACATATAGGCTTTCATCTATTACAAGTAATTTTTTTTTTGCTTTCTTGTGTATATGTAAGTTTTAAAATAAGTTGGGAAATATCTCAAAGTGCAATGGTAAGACTGCCAAATAGTTTTCTGAGGTGACTGTTAACGTTCTTGCAATCTAATGAGCAACAAATACGAGGTGAATTGCATCACAGTTAGCATTTGGTTTTATCAATTTTTGGATTTTAGCCACACTAATAAGTATCTAGTGATATCTCATAGTTGTTCTAATTTGCAATTCCTTAATGATAAATGATGTTGAACCTTTTATATGTAAATTTTCAATCTGTGTTTATTCTTTGGCAAGGTAGTTGTTCATATCTTTTCCCCCAATATTTAATTGGGTTGTATTGTGTTTTTATTGTTGAATTTTAAGAGTTGCCTGTATATCTGCATATAAATCCTTATCAGACACATGATTTGAAAATATTTTCTCCCTTTGTGGCTTTTCTTTTTATGCTTTTAACAATGTCTTTCATCAAGCAAATTTTGTAATTTCAGTGAAGTTCAAATTAGCAATTTGTTTTTCATGACTCTTTGCTATCAGTGTAATATATAAGATCAATCATCAAATCTAGTGCTATCCATAAATTTTCTCCTTATCTGCCATATTTATAGTCTTGTACAGTACAGTTAACTCTATGATCCATTCTGAGTGATTTGTTTGTTCATATGTCTGCATTTAGATTTCCTTTCTTACATCTGTTTTTCTTATTCTTTCAGGGCCATTTAATGAATGACTAGCCTTTCTTCACTGAATTGCCTTTGATCAGTTGATTTGTCTGAGGTTACTTTTGGCGTCTCTGTTTTGTTCCTTTTATCTATTTGTCTACTTTTACTAATATCATGGCATTTGGTTGGTGTAGTTTTATAGAAAATCTTGAAACCAAAGAGTTAACTTCTCCAATTTTGTTCAACATTTGGCTGCCTATTTTGTTCCTTTGCCTTTCAATATGAGTTTAGAATCTGTTTGTTGATGTGTTCAAAATAATTTTCTTTAGATTGTGTTGAATCTATACATTGTGTTGAATAGTCAATGACCATACCACCCTGAATGCGCCCGATCTCATCTTTAGATTTATATGGAAATAATTCACACTTTAGCAATATCAAGTCTTTTAATTCATGAACACTGAATATCAATTTTAGATTTTCTCTAATTTTTATGGATACTTTGTATGTGTGTGACATAAATTCTGTACATACCTAGTTGGAGTTAGATCTAAGTACTAGGAGTGATATTGCAAATGGTATTTTAAGTTTTTTAAAATTTTTGAAGATTAAAAGAACTGTGGAGGCATGGCTGAGCCAATCTATATTTTTAAAGAGTATACTAGGCATCAGACCTGCTGCAGGGCTGTAGGTATCAGAGAGTATCCATACTAGGGCAATACTTAGTGGAAATAAGTGACAGAGCTGCTCTGAAAGCCCCAAATTACAGAGCTAACAGCACAAAACACTATTCTGGAAGAGTTGTGAGCATGAGAAGCTGATCCTTCAGAGCTACTGTGGGAATACAGTGCACAAGTGCATGGCGGCAGTGTGCCTTGAGTGCCTGAGGAGTCATTCCCAACCCTGCTGTGCTTTGAAGGACATGAACTCTAAGGCTACTCTTAAGCCATGAGATTTAAAGTTGTTTGCTTTGTTGCATTTTGTACTTCCTCAGGCACACTTTCCCCAGACTTGTTGCTTATTTCTCCCTTTTGCAATGACAATGTCTATCCTTTCCCACTATTGTGAATTTTGGAAATAGATAACTTGTTTTGGTTTCAAAGGCTTGCAGTCAAGAGGGAAATTTCCTTCTGATGAATCAGGCCTTGATTTCTCCAATGTCTGACTTAAAGAAGACTTTGGATTTCTTGAGCCGATGCAGAAATGATTTAGGTTTAAGCCTTCTGGAGCTATTGGGATTAAATTCATTTTGTCTTTGAGAAAGGCATGAATTTTGGGGTAGGGAAGCAGAATGCTATGTTTCCAAAAGGCGTATGTTCAACATGGAAACTCAAGCTCATTGTAACATGCTGAAGATGAGAGCATTAAAAGATGAGCAAAGGGGGATGCACACCTATAAATTGATTAGAGCAATAAGCACAGGTGTGTTTGGGATAAAATGCAAAGTTCAGCCATTTATCTTCTCTGTACTCCTCCTTCTGCCATGAGATTAGGCAACCTGCATATCCACCCAGATGCATGCCTCACAAACTCAGATTTCTCATCCTTGAGCCCTCTAAGAAATAAGTCTCTGTTCTTTATAAATAACCCAGACACAGATATTCTAGTGTAACAACTCCCAATGAGGGCACTTTCATATAAATATGGCAGGATTTGTGGTCATTGCTACTGGACAAACTAATTACTTCTAGGAGTCTTACAGAGCTAACCTTCAGCCTGAACTCTAAAGCATCAGGTAAACTCTGAGAGTGGCAGCAGAGATCTGGTTATAGAAAGCAGAAACTACCACAAGAGTAAACTTGTAAAAATAATTAATGAGTTTGATGAATCCATGAAACATGACAATAGGCTAGATTGAGCCTGAGAAACTCCTGGGCCTGTAGTCTTAGCATATATATATATATATATAATCAGGGATTGAACCTAGACTTTTGTGCTTGCCAGGGAAGCACTTATTCTACTGAGCCATCTCCCCTGCCCCTAAAACCATATTTTAATAACATTTATCTCTAAGAATTCTGATGAGTCTTCAAACAGTGAAGATCTGAGTAGGACCCTTTCCTGGCACTATTAGGAGAAGACAAAGAGTAATTTTGTGAAATATAGCAGTAATCTTGTTTATAAAAAAGGATGATTCTTTATCCTTGTCCAGAGAAGTAGAGGAATGATCAACCTCTGATTCTAGTCCTCTCTACTCTTTCTGGTCTGTAAGTCACAGGGAGGATAGAGAGAAGAAATCCTCCTAGAGCTCATAGGCCAGAGAATCAAACAAACTGAAAGACCGAGCTTTAAATGAAAGGTGGTAAAACACTCTTCTTGTTCTATTTTATCAGTATGTCAGCATGGGCCCAGTACAATAATAATCATATAGTTTACAGCTGAAATTGCCACAAAATACAGACTAGTTCAAAGGACAAATTCTTAAAGATCAATGAAGAGAAGAGACAAAAATCAAGGACACTGGAGGGGTTTGGAGGTCAATGGCCTCTATAATTATAGACATCCAATAAAGCCAAAACTCTTAGTGAAAACTAACATGAAACCTCAAATAAAAGATATTATTATCTCAATTCATATTCTGAAATTAGCCACAACCAGTTTTCAACAAAATACAAAGTGTGCTACAGGTTAAGGAGAAAAAGACTAAAAATACATCAGACCAGTCTAAAATAGGAGACAGTTGTTGAAATCACAAATAGAAAATCTAAAGTAACTATGACCCATATATTAATGGTTCTATTGGAAACTATTAGACCACATAAAGGAATAGATGTGTAAAGTAAGCAAGAAAAGAAGGAAACTCTAAGAATGAAGCAATAAGAAAAGTTAAAAATAAATATCTTAGTTTAACAAAAATAATCACTTACTCTGCTTATATCCAGACTGCTCACAGTGCAGCAAAGAATTATGAAATTTGAAGATAAGTCAGAAGTTTATTCACAAGGTGAAATGAAGATAAATAAAAATATTTTAATAAAGAATAAAGCACTGAAAAAATGAGATCATTTCAAAAACTGTCCTATCTATGTACATATATTCAGAATGAAAGAAATTGAGCAAAGAGATGGTGAAATAGTTGAGATGTGTGACAACACTTAGAGGAAACATTTCCAAAATTAATAGCAAATATGAAATCACATATCCAAGAAGCAAAGATAATAGCAAGCATAGTAAATGCCAGAGCTACATTTATGTACATCTTATCTAAAGTTCAGAAAGCAAAGAAACAAAATATTGAAAGTAACAAAAAGGAAATATTTCTACCCATAAAGGATCCTAGATATAATTACAGTAGACTTCCTCAAGAGAAATCAAATGAGAAAGGAGTAAAAAAAATATTCAATGTATTAATAAAAGAAAACCTCACCAACCTAGGTTTTAGTATGCAGTGAGATTGTTTTTCAAGTGTGAAGCAGAAGTAAAAAGATTCTCAGACAAGCCAGCAGTGTTGGACTTCATGCCTGGTAGGGTTGCCCTGCGAGATACATAAAAATGACTTGTTTCAGATGCAAAATAATACCAAGTTCCATCCTCATAACTTCATAATCCTCATCATCTTGCTAAAGTCCTACCTTCACATATCTTTTGCATATGTCTTTGAGAATGAGTTTTGGAGAAGACACACATCCATACCATAATACTGTCTATATTTCTGTCAACTGCATAAGTAATCTGGAAGGAGTTCCTGAATTTTCCTACAGCCATTCACTTCTGAGTTTTCAGCAGAGTCCTCCTCCAAGCTCTAATCATGGCAAGACAGAGGGTCTTTACACCATTGTGTCAACATTGTCCCAAGCTTTCCTAGCTTCACAATTCCATGGCTTCTCCTATGTTCCCAAGTATTTTTTTTATAGCACAAGTTTTTTCCTCTCAGTAACATTTTCTGTCTTACTCTGTTCTTTTTTGTTTCGTTTTCTTTCTGCTACAATAAATTATAGAACACTAAATAATGAATAAAGAGTAGAGTTTTATTTCCTGTAATTCTGGAGGACTTCTCTGCTATGCTATCATATGACTGCATATGGAAGGGTGAGAGAGGAAAAGAGGGTGCTAAACTTCACCTTTCATAATAAGCCACACCCTCAAGAATGGCCTAAATGTGTTCAAGCATGTAAAGCACTGAAGACCTTATCCTCTTAGAATTCTCACTTCTTAACCTTATTCAGGATTAAGTTTGCCACATTTTCTTTTGGGAAGAGACACATTTAAGTCATAGTGGAAGCACTAAGAATGATGACTGTAACTGTAATTGTAAAAAATGGAAACATTAAAAACTACAGAAGAAAATCTCTCTCACTTGGGCTGTGCCATACTCTGTGCTTGCGGTTTGAGAACTGTGTCGATAACGTTGCTCAACCTGATTTCACCTTGGATATACCTCCTTTTAATCAGAGGTTTGAGAAAAGGAAAGAGTGGGGCCTTCATAAATTGACTGTATTTAATTATGTAAAAAGGAAAAGACCCTTTTCCCTTCTACATGCCTACTCAACAATTCTGACACCAAATCTATGTGTTTTTTGCATATAAATCAATTCTTCCATACTCAATGAAAATTTAATTCAGTTCTCATAGAGTTGCCCAGAGTTAGCCCACACCTCATAGGATAAGAGCTCCTTTTTCAGATGTCAGTTATAACTCTGTACCTTCCCTTTACATGTCTACCCCATTACTATTTTATCAACTTGCATGATTTTATCTAACTTCATTTCTGTCCTTCAGAAGAATCAATGAATATCTGCAATCCAAGTATTTTTCTTTAACTGTGATATGTAATCATTACAATGTCCATATTCTTGGTTCTAGACACCTCAGTAAACAACCATAGGAAAATCTGCGGGAAGCAGAGACAAGTCAAGGAAGTCTGATATCACAATACTCCCCCTCAATCACCTCCTGCTAAGGAAAAATATCCCACACAGAATGACAAAACTTGGTCCAGAATTTTAAAAATCCCCAAGGGATTCTAAATGTTCACTATTACAGCACACACATTTATACACAAAGAGATTTGAAGACTTTCTGATTTCAATTAAGATTATTATCTCCCTCTAAGTGAGAGTTTCTCTCTCTCTCTCTCTCTCTCTCTCTCTCTCTCTCTCTCTCTCTCTC
>NDGM011241635.1:0-13490 GCA_002564305.1 Octomys mimax | reverse complement strand
GAACTCAGGCCCTCACGCTTGCCAGGGAAGCGCTTATTCCACTGAGCCATCTCCCCGGCCCCTGAAAATTTCTTTTGATAATTAAATAAGTATAGAAATAAAAGGAGCATTTTCACAAATACATATGACCAGATTTTTCTATTGGAAATATTCACTATACATGATCACTTGAAACCATGAAAAAAAGGAATTAAAATAATAGATTAAATTTAATGAGGAAACATGAATTTTCAATAGCCTATGAAATTATACTTAACTTCTGTAACAATCCAAATAAGTGGAAGTTAAAAAACATCATATGGTGTCTTGTCCCATCTTTCAAATTGTTTAAACTCCCAAAGCATCCAGGCTAGGAAATGATGAACTCTGTTCTAGTTACTGTCTCTCATTGCTAAAACAAAATAACTGACACCCACAGTTAAAGGAGGAAGAATTTATTTAGGTCACAGTTTGTGGAGATTTCAGTCTGCAGTTGGCAGGCTCCACAGAAAGATAGCTTGGCACAGGGGCATCACATAAGAGTATAGTTCATGGTGCCCACAAGGTAGCAA
Source organism: Octomys mimax (assembly GCA_002564305.1). Taxonomy (NCBI): domain Eukaryota; kingdom Metazoa; phylum Chordata; class Mammalia; order Rodentia; family Octodontidae; genus Octomys; species Octomys mimax. The sequence goes on along the minus strand of NDGM011241635.1, from coordinate 12,939 downwards.
AAGCAACAAGAGAGAGTGAGAGGTTGGACTGTTTCTCTTCCTTATACTGTATGCAGGCTACCCAACCGAGGCTGCTGCTGGAACCTTAATCCCAGCACTGGATCATGAATCATTCATAAACTCTAGATTCACCAGCACATCACCTTTAGTTTTTCATGTCTCACGTCATCTTTTGCCAATTTTGCTCTACTATTTCTACTTTAATTTACATGAAGAGAATATATCATCATATGATGTTAACTTCTCTACTGATTTTTACTACATTTTTAGAATGATTTCCTCATTGGTTACTACCAGGCTTATTATAAAGATTCTAATACATTCTCATACTAAGTTAATTCTAGTCAGCTACAGAAATGATGTTTTATTTTTCTTTTTTGGTATTACTAATGGTAATACCACAGTGTAACGTACTGTCTTCGTTACTTTTCTCTTGTTGCTGGGACAAAATACCTGACATCCAAAATGAAGGAATGAACTTTTTTAGCTCACAGTTTGTAGAGATTTCAGTGCATAATCAGCAGGGTCTAAGACCCATGACTCATGACAGAGGGCAGCAGCTGATTGGTACACTGAAACAGCAAAGAGCAATGGGCGCTAGGAAGCCTCTCTCCCCTCCTTGTGCTACAACCACACTATCTGCCACAGGGTGGGTGTAACACCCACACCCATAATCCCAGCATTAGATCATGAATTAATCACAAACTCTAGATGCCTGCCACAGTGAGTGCATGAGGCTTTGGTGGGACAACTAGGCACAAACCATAGCACAAAACAGTGCAGAAGTATTATTGCAGGCAGCCGAGTTAGATAAAAATATTATAGGCAGTCAGACAGGGCCAGGCCCTCAAAGGAGACAGCAGGAAAGACAAAGACAACTATAGGAGGGGTGGATGCTCCTGCTGTGAACCAGACCTAAAGACCTAAAGGCCGAACAAATGCTAAAAGATTAACACCTGGGATTGATATCCTAAATAGATATCAATCACCTGGAAAGACCCAGGTGAGTCTAGCGCAACCCCCAAAAGGAAGAGACCCTGTCCATATTCATGCCCACTTGCTACATGACTCGCTTTCCCATTTGATACTGGATTTAATCAGTTTTACCTGAGCAATGGTGCTTGTAATCCCATTGGTTGACCATAGTTTTGTCCAACCCTCCATCCACCTAAGTGAGTTCCCCCTTTCTCTGCCTTAGCCCCAGATGGTTTTACACTATAAAAATCCCTGGAAGAAACAGCTTCCCAGGGAACTACCCGTGCAGGCCCCCCTCCTGTCCCTCTCTCAGACAGGAGCTTTCTTTCCCTCAATAAATATATTCTGATCATAACCTCCGTTTGTTCCTAAAATTCATTCTCTGGTTTTAGAGAACAAGAACTTGTGCTGGCCAGGTCGAGGGATCGTTTTTCCCTATATCATTTGGAGGTTCCCTGTACGGTTTGGAGGTCACCCACCTGAGATCAGTTTTTCTCCCTGTATCAGTATAACATAGTTTTTACATCTTTGCATGTCATTAACCTAACAATACATTGTCATAATTGTTAATTTATACAAGTTTGTATCCCTTAAAGAAACTGACATTAAAAAAGAAAGTAAGTATATAGTAGAACAGTTGTAGCAGTGTCTTTTTTACCTACTCATGTCGCTCCCCTCTGTGTGTCCCAGTGGTTGAGGATTTCTGTCTGGAGTCATTTCCTTCTTCCATTCAGATTTGTTCCAAAACATATTTATTTTGCTATATGATTATGCATTCTATGACCACCATTACATTATATGCATGCTATTTTACATAATTGCTTTTAAAAACCCTTTAAGAGAAGCAAGATGAAAATATACATTTATCTTGTCATTTATAGGCGCATAATTTCTTTTCATTACTTCTTTGTTTTAGAAGCATTTGAATTACCATTCTAGGTCACCTTCTTCAATCTGAAAAGTTTCTTTCAGATTAATTTTTTTTTTTTATATTTAGCACAGGATCTACAAGATCTCAATACATAGATCGGGCTCATAATGACTTGCCTGTGTTCAGCCTCCCAAGAGCTGGTATTCCAAGCATGTGCCACTAAGCCCAGTCTCAATCGCCATCTCAGCTCTCCCCCGGGGATGGAAAGACCCTAGTTTAGTAGTTCTTGTAAGAGATACTTGTTTCTCCTTTAGTTTCAGAAGACAGTTTTGCTGAATATAGCTTTGTGGCTGACAGTTGTCATTTTATTTTGAGTATTTCTCTATGTCACGCCACTGTTTTTGGACTCTACCGTGTCCTCTCAGAAGTCAATAATTAATTGAATCGATGTTTTCTTGTGTTCTGTCAATTTACACTCTTACAAACAGTGCAAATAATATGAGAAATTACTTTGGCAGTAACAATACACAATGTACACATCTTAACTTTAAAAGTTTAGGGCCAGGGAGAGCTCACTGGCACAAGTGCCTGACGGGCAAGTATAAGGTCCTGAGTTCAATTCCTGGTACCAGAAGTAAAATAAAAGTTCGATTCTGACTCAATAAGACAAAGACAATATTGGAACAGCACCTTTGTATAGTACTGGTCACAGTTTAGAATGAAAGAGCCACAGTTAGATGGTTTATGAAATCTGGAACATGGAGCGAAACAGCTTCCAGTGGAGCAGTTGAAGAGGACCGTGTGCGGAGCAGGGGAGCAGTGGGAGGGCTCTGGGCTAAGGGCTGTCTCGGGAAGGAATTGCTGTTGTGGCCCTCTGGAGGTGCGGGGAGCTGTTTAATGTGCAATTCATGAGGTGAAGTTTTGGTTTTACTTAATTTTATTTGTTGGAGGGTGTAGCAGGAGAAGCAACAAAGTTGCTTGTCACTTCTACCATATTCTGAAATGCTGTTTTTTGTTTTTTGGGTTTAAAAAATATATATATTTAGTACAGAGTCTATAGGGTCTCACTACATAGATCGGACTCTCCTGTTTTCAGCCTCTCAAGCGCTAGGATTACAGACGAGCGCCACCAAGTCCGGTCATAGTCGCCATCACAGTGAGTCCGGGCAGCAGGGTACGGATTGGCACGCTGGGGATGGAGCCGCGGCTGGTGTGTCCGCCTAGGCAGGCGCTTTGCTCTGCTCAGCCAGCTATCTGGCTAGTTATTTTCATAAAACAATAAGCTGTATATCCGTAAAATTAATTTTTACCGACTTTTGTGTTCTCATCATGAACACAAGTCACTGTCAGACTTTAATTTGTGCTTGTTAAAATACAGGTAAAATACGGTCACGGTGAATTCGCTTTGTTTTCTGTGATCACTAAGGACTTTAAATGTCTTCATAAGTTTACTGGATTCATGCATTTTCATTTCAGAGGAACGCCTACCTTTATGTTTTGTGCATTTTCACCTTTGTGCTTTCTGTGCTTCATTGTGTTGATACACGGGGCCAGTTTCACATTCTGGTTGTTGATTGCATTTTGCTTTGTGCTAGCTTCTTGTGGCAGTGCTAAGGATCGAAGGGGCCCAGACATGCTAGCCACAAGCCAGGGACACGGCCCTCTGTAGTATTGATTTTTTTTTCTAGTTGAGTATGATTTCTCTCAACTTGAAACATATCTTTCCATTTCTTTTAAATAATCAGTATTTATGCACACTAATTAATACATTAGGGCCAAATTTCTTTCTGTAGTAGGATTTAGTTTTCAAATAAAATTTTAAAAGACCCTATTTTACTATCAATCCTTTGTATCGCTGGGTTCATGAAGTAGAAATAGCTGTCTTTTTTTTTTTTTTTTTTGGTGGTACCAAGGATCAAACTCAGGACCTTGTACTTGCCAGGCAAGCACTTATTCCACTGAGCTGTCTCCCTGCCAGCGACATGGCTGTCTTAACCAGCACTTTTACCTCTCATTATCTCATTTATCTGTAAGTTATTGATAATCACTTGCCATTGAAGCCTGCCTTATAAAACATCTTAAAATAGTCTCTTTTTCTTTTATATTAAATTGCCTTTTTTCTCTTTATTCAAATTTAATGTGATTTTAGGGAGCCTCAACAAATACTTAAGAATATAGTAGTTCTGCTTTTCAGAAGCCCCTATGAATTTCCTAATATAAACTGTGATTCACTAAATTCATTGAGAAGTCTTTTAAACTGACTTGTACATGGCGTCTCCCAGAGCTAGTTCACTTAGAGACACTTTGCTTAAGAAGTCTTATGAACTTTGTCTTTCTGTGACCTCAGGGGACATTATTGTTTCAAAATGGCTTCATGCTGAGGTGTTCATTAGGCTGTAAGTGTGGGAATAATCAAGTTAGCAAATCCTAACTGAAGTTTTCGTAACACCATGCAAAAGTCAGAAACATTTTCAAATGCACTTTCTTATCAATTTAATCATTTAAAATGTGTGCAATAAATAGGTTAATGTTTACTATTGATGAAACCTTGAAACATCTCTGAATTTGCTTTGAAAATCTGAATAAATATTTCCTGCATAATCTGATAAAAACACAAATTGTACTTAACATATAAACAGTAACATTTTTAAAAATATAAATGAAAAATCGACATTTGTCTTGTAAAAACATCCTCATTGCTTTATAAGCATCATTCATGTGAAGTGTGCTCAGCATTTATATGCCTTATATTTATTTATGACTTTTATAAATGTGTCACTACTAAATATTTACTGTAATAAATAAACGCGGGTTGACAGGAAATCTTGATGAGATGCAAAGAATTTAATGAGGAATGTCTATCCTGATATACTGCCACATAGTTTCTAGTTTGATTGGACTTTCCATGTCCAAGTGGTGGCTCTTCCATAATTAACAGCACCTTTGGATTTGGCAGGGGGCATTTACAATTTCCATGTTTCCCAAAAAAGTTACAAGTTCAAGGTGAGGACATACTTTTCTTCTAAGGATACACTAGTGTTTGTCAAATATAATAAAGGTAAAATTTGTTACTATAAGAAACTGAGGCTACCACAAAACTCCAGCAGTTTTATAGTCAAAAGAATAATATGAAAATTTTAATGGCATTCGATTTAAAGGGGAACTCCATTTCTCCTTAGCATAGGCTCCTCGATCACATGCCCTGCACCCCTTCCGCATCTCCTGTTTCTGACACCAGCCTGTGCATAGTAGAGCTATCTGGGCTTAGTGCAATGCAGCATTCCCTTTATTTTCCCTCTTGTCATGGAAGATCCTTTAACTTCAGGCATTCTTGCTTCTAATTTATTAATTTTTGATTCAGCAATGACCTCATTTAATCAAAGTGCTTGTAAATCACTCTATGGCACCTCTCTGTTGAAGTAAATGCCATTTTCAGTGGATTAGTTACCTCTTCTTCTCTCTACTGGCTTCCATCTAAGTATCTGATATATTGTACTTTAGCAGTTTCCATGTTCTTCCATTTTGGAGGCTGCAGTCTAAATTTAGGTCTCACATTTTCTGTACTTCAAGTGCATGGTACAATGTCCAGCATTTGGTGGAATCCACCAATATTAACAAGTAAAAGAAAGGAAAGAATGGAAACAGGGAGGAACACATGAAGAAAGAAAGCACAAAACCCAAAGGGGCCAGGTCACGTGGGGCCTTGGAGACCACAGTGAATATTTGGTTGTCCTCACAAGGTAGGATGTCACTTAAGAATTCTAATTGAAGGGCCAGCCAGATAGCTCAGTGGATTAAAGCACCTCCTTAGGCCAGTGCAGTGACCGGGCTTCAATCTCTGACATGCTGTGCAGGCCCTACCTCTGGGCCCCCTGGGCATGCTGAGAAGGCTAACGAGACTGGGCATGGTGGTTGGCCCCTTGTCCTAGCACTTGAGAGCCTGAAAACAGTAGGATTACTATGAGTCTGATCTATATAGTGAGACCCTGTAGACTCTATAGACCTGTACTTAAATCTAATAATAATAATAAATATTTCAGTTTTATCTCTCAGGTTCCATCACCTCATTTCCTCCAAGCCCTCCCTGACACAATTTCTGCTGTGCTCCCACACAGGGCATGCAGGCTGAGACTCCCACTCCTGGGACCTCACCACAAGGTTGCTCCCAGGAAATCTCATGGCACGCGGCCCGTGCATTTAAGGCTTTGCTCAAATGAAAACCTTTTAGGAACTCCTCTTACCAAGTACATCTTTCTCTGAGACCCAAATCCATACATTCTCTCTTATTTGCTCTACTATTATCACTGGAATTAACACTGTGGATTATTCCATATTTTTTATGGAATACAAATATACACATATTTGATGTGCTTCTCATTCTACCATTTGGAAGGTATCCTCCAATCAAAATAAGAATCTTTGTAGGATTTTTCTCCACAGAATTTCCACAGTGCCTGGGAAAGTATAGTTAATAGAAAATGAATGCGAGTAAGTAGCTCCCTCATACTGAACTTCATGGCATCACAGGAAGGGCTTGAGGAAGCATGCACTCTATTCCCAACCAGAATTTGCAAATATTGCCTGTAACCTCTTTTGTAAATCATTGAGACATACCCACCCCTTTTAATCTGTATTATTGATGACTGTTTTATGCTATATTGCAAGCACTGAGTAGTTGTGTTGGAAACCAAAAGGCATAGAATGCTCAAAATATTACCATCTGGCCCTTTACACACCAAGGGTTGCCAAAACCTGACTGCCCATTAAAATATGCCTCATATAGAAACATTTGTGGTTTCATTGTCAATATTCACATTGCTCTCGTATAATTGGACCAATCCATTTCCCACAGGAGTGCTTGGTTTGAAAGCCTAACTGGACAGAAATAAACTAGCTGGAATGTCTTGCACATAAGGAATAAATAGAGTAGGAGATTTTCCTTTCCATGTTCTCAGTGGTTTGTTTATCTGGAGTGTTACCACAGCATCTGCACTGCTTTTGTCACTGTGAGACAAAGTGAGTACAAACTTGCACATACAGAAGGCTTCACAAAGACAAAAGCAGCCTAGATCTTCTGTGACATTCATCACCTGGGAACTCATTGAACGTAGAAGTTTGGCTACTGTTGGGTTTCATGTTGTTCTTAAAATAAATGTTACATTGAACAACCTGATTCTGGACATTCTAATTTCCAAATGAGTCTATATTTAGGGCCAAACTAAAAACGTCCTAAGAACACTCAAAAAATAAAATTGATGGGTCAGCAAGATAGTGGACTAAGTGTCTGCTTAGGCAAATGCAGGGACCAGGGTTTGATCCCCAGCATCACAGCCCTCTCTGGCCCTGCCCCCGGGTGTGGTGGTGCGTGCCTGTAATCCTACTCAGGATCTCACTAAGTGCTGGGGAGGCTGAAAACAGGAGAATCACTGCAAGTCCGAGCTCCCTGGTTAGACCGTATAACAAAATACATTAAAAAAACTTAAAATAAAATTGGTGTCTTCAGTTTGAAGGGCACTAATAGAATCTTACTTTCTTTTATTGTATAAAGCCTTTTTCAACTTTAAAATTCTCTCTATATGTATTAATTAATTGATTGTCTTATGCTGGAGGAGAGAGTGAAATAGAAATAGGAAACTATCAGTGTTGGTTTTTCAGAAAGAGTAAATGATGTTTATGAAGATTATATTCAGTTTTCTTTTGCTCATTAAGCTTTTTTAAGCAAAGAGTTTTGAGCTACTCCACATGAAGAAAGGACTAAAGCAAAGATCACTGGTTTACACTCATGTACACCCATACCTTGTTTGTTTTCATACTCTAGAGACAAATCCAATTGATCCTTATGTCTTCTAGTTTTTTGTATTATAATCTCACTTTCTCTTTCAAAGAGATTTCTTGAGGACATACTATAATCGACATCATCACTGAAGCATGCAATGGGACAGGATCTCACCAAGTGGTTATGCTCTCCAGGCTGAGCTTTAACTTTCAGGCCTCTTGTTTCAGACTTTTAGAGTGTCAACAACCCCAGCTCAATCCATTATTTTAATGCCAAATATTTATTTATTAGACTTAAACAAATATGACTTTAAGACATATATATTGAATACAAATACATTCTAAATAATCACAAATATAAAAAATACACTTTATTTAACCAAAGAATACAAAATTTTGGGCCGGGGAGATGGCTCAGTGGAATAAGTGCTTCCCTGGCAAGTGCAAGGACCTAAATTCAATCCCTGGTTCCGCCAAAAAATATAAATAAATAAATATAAATAAATATAAAAAATAAAAAAGAAGAATACAAAATTTTAATGGTAAACAGTGTGTCCGTCAACTATCCTGTCTACCTGAATAAGACTCGCCATCTAGTTGCTCTAGCTTAGATCTGGGTGCATCTGAACAGTGGACTAAGTCCCAGCCTGGGTGTGGGCGGCACCGACGGGGTGTCCAGATGTCTAGCGTGGATGGAATGAAAAGTGAAAGCAGTGCGTCTTCTGCTTCTCTGGGAAGTCCAGTGCTTGGCTTCCCATTCGGCACCCTTCTCCAGGCTTCCACACAGTCTGTCTACGCCTCAAGCACAGACGCTTTGACTTCCAACACAGATTTGCACTGAACCCTGCAGTAAGCTGCAGTCCTCTGATTTCCGATCAGATCTTCTGGCTCTCCATAGATGGCCCCTTTGGCTTCTCACACATCTGATTCTGCAGGCAGCCACTGAGAGCCTACATTATAATTAGATTGTATCTCTTATGTCTTACATGAATGTGTTCTTCTTGTGAACACTGATTGATACAAATAAAAAGTAAGATCTATTAGTTAGGTCACATAGGAATGTTCCTCCATGTGCAATGCCCAAATATATAAATAGGCATTTATTTTCCCTTTGGGAGCATCTAAAAATGGACTTTAATTTGTTCTGATCTTTTTACAAAGCATCTTTTCTCTTCATTTGCACCTCGAGAATTCTTGTCCTATTTTAAATATTATTTCCTCAAAAAATTCTTCTATAATTTCCAAAGACATCTTTATTTTTTCATTTCTATCTTTTATACAACCATAAAGGCTTATTATAACATTTTGGGGGTTTTTGTATAATTAATTTTCTTGTGCATCAATGCACACTCCTGTGATAGCAAGTGGCACCTAGTTCTAATGGCAGCTGAAGGCATTTCTAATGTGCATGGAATCTAAAGCCCTATTCTCATTACAGTGAGTATTCAGAGACTTATATCTCTGTGTATGACAGTGTCTAACTGACCTGCATCTTGAGGGGAAACATTCTGGCAATATTAGATAGATCTACAGAAGGATGGAAAGGGAGATGGGTGGATAGATTAGTAACGGAAGGAAGAATGTAAGGAAGAAAGGCCCAAGGGAGGATGGAAGAAAGGAAACAAGGGAGGGGAGAAGGTGGGCCAGGGAGATGGCAGATAAAGAGTTTACAGATGTTAGATAGATAAATATCCACCTAGTGCTGTGGTAAGATTGCTATTTTATTGCTCAACAGACATAGTACACCTCACAGGATGATCCCTTTCTGCCACCAGCTGGGCACTGAAGGATGCCCCTCAGATATGGAGGCGGGAAGAAGATAGAGAATTCCTACCAACAGTAGTGGACAATAGAGCCATGCCAGGAGTCCGACAGCAGGAGAAACAGGCAGAGTGCTGATACCTGACCAGCAAAGGAGCAGCACCGGGGGCCACCCAAAGGGGTGCTGGGCAAAGAGGGGTAAACTCCTCCCGCTGGGAGGGCAGAGCTCTGTATGCTGTAGTGGAGAGTGAGAATATTTTTCTAGGCAATTTGGGGCTAATTTTTTTCTCATGCTGCTTGGTTTTTCTTCCTATCTATACTATGCTTTTACTTCAGGCAATAAATTTACTGTTTGATAAACTGAAGCAGAAACCTTTAAAATAATCAAAGAAATTAGTCAGTAAAGCTTTTGTTAATTGTACATAGTGGAATTCATATGATGCGTAAAACAAAAAGCAGGTAGTGAAGAAGTAGAGAACGTGTGCCAAACTGAGGGATGGGTACTCTTGTAGATGACATCAACATAGGTATATGGAAGTCACTACAAGTTCAGAGTACACTCAGCAGGCATGGGAACTTAACTGTTACAAGGTTGTGATCCAGCCCTACATTCCTGACCCTGTAGGTTCGCTCCTCAGGAAACACAAATAAATCCCAGAGCTATTCACAGAGCTAGTTGTTAAGTTACTACTGCACTGAGCTGCTTTTCCCAACACCTTCCAATAAAGAAAATGTGGCACGGGGCCTGCCCACTGCCCTTAAGCGAACGAAACCCTGTCCCCGGGTGGCCATCATCAGCTGGAGGCCTGCGTGGCAGAACAGTTTTGGGAAGGACTCTGAGGATGGCCTGACCAGAGATTCGGGCAGTGAGTGCCGGGCATCTCATTTGCATATTATTCTAGGGGCCCCATCATTTGCCTTCTCTTCTCTCTCTCTCTTCCTGGGCATTTTCAATTGACTGAGTTAGCTCTGTCTGTCAGTTGTATGTAAGTGCTTTAGTTTGGTCTGTCATCTCTGCTACTCAGCGCCCGCTAAGATCGCTTTCCTGATAACCTGCTTGGAGCCCATCACTGCGTGAACAATGTCCTACGCAACAACCTCAGAATCACCTTCCAAATTAGACATTTATCTTCATTTCAAAGCCTAACAACGTTCATGGAAAACAGGAAATACTTCAAAAGTATCTGGAGAGCTAAAGAATAAAACTGTAATCTCGACGTAGGATCCACACTGTTGTGATGCTGGGATCTTTGTATAACATATACTTAAATACTTAATAGAAATTACAGGTGCTATAAGCCAGACACTGTCATTTTCTTTTACATTCTTCTAAGTGTAAGAAACCATTTGCAGATTGCAGAAATCAAAGCTATAATTATAACAGTGAAAGAGAAAGATTCTAGCAGTCACTATAATTCTAAGTAATTTATACAAATGAATAATCATGACAGCCACTCTATGAGGATATACTATGATTAACTCCTTTTTACAGATTAAAAAACTGAGGCTTAGAAAGATTGCCTAACTTTTCAAAGGTCATAAGAAATAGGATTTAAATATCAAAGTCTTGCCTGTCATTTTCAACAGAGGACCTGAGAGATTAAAATATTCACCTGAGGTCATATAAATTGGAAATAACCGAAATGACATTAGAAGATAGAAATCCTGACTTCTATCAACATTCACCACAACCCCAGTCACACCAAGCAACTTCTATAAGCTCATTCACAGTGAGACACAATTGTAAAATATCGAAAAATAACAGTTTTGTGAGAAATACCATGAGTATGTCTTATATTTTTATTTAGTAATAAAATACATAAGACAAATATTAAGAAAATAATTTATATATTAGAAAATAACCACAAATAGTACTAATGATTATTCATGAATTAAAAAATATCTTCTTTAACTCAGATACTTTTATTTTGTTTGGTAAGGGATCCTTTTATAAATACTTTAAAATTTGTAATGCAATTTTTATTCTACATTTTTGACTTTGGTGTCCATATATTTATTGCTAGTTAGTGGAACTACAATTTAAAACAAGTTTAACAGGGATAGATCTCAGCAGGACAGTGCCTCCCTAGCAAGTGTGAGATCATGAGTTCAATTCCAGGTACCAAAAATATTATAATAATAAAATAAACTATACCTGACACTCTGGACCCACACAACTTCATGTTTGAAGCAGTGTATTCTGTCCATAACAGAGTATCACAAGTTTGTCCTCTTAGCCCGAGTCTGCCTGGGAACTGTAGCTCTACAACTGGCCAGCATTGTCAAGAATATTTTACTGTACATCATTGGTCTGAGAATATATCAAAATTCAAAATAAGATTTCAGGCTGACAAGATAGCTCCGCGGACTAAGTGCCTGCTTAGGCAAGAGCAGAGACCCTGGCTAGATCTCCAGCACTACATGCTATACCCACCCTGAGCACACTGACCCTACCACAGAGACCCAGCATGGTGGTACACCCTCGTAATTCCAGGACTGGAAGGGCTGAAAACAGAAGGATCACTATGAGTCTGAGATAGGTAGTGAGACCCTGTATCAAATACAAACATAAATAAATTTTTAAACAAATTAATTAATTAAATTAAGAAAGTAAGATTCCTATGGAATGTGTATCAGTTTGTACCATCATGCACCCTAGAAATCTTGAGTCAAAAGAAGTGAAGTTCTCTATGAACGAATAAGGGGATGTTTTGTAGGGAATGGCCTCTGTGGTGACTGAGGCCTAGAAGTTGTTTAGTCCGATGTGCACACTCAGGTTGGGGACATGTGGAACAAAGAGCGTCAGGAATCTCATTGCTACATCATTTCCTGAGTTTCTATGCAATCTACCACCTCCTCTCTACCACCCGGAGACTTCCGATGTCTTCACTTTTATTTCTTTAAAGCACATTTCCCCATGATCTTAGCTCATCTCAGCTGGAAGAAAAAAAAAATGTATCTTCCTGGGAGAAGAAACTCCAAGTAACATATCCTTTTCATGTCTATAGATGACAACATAGTAGGCCTCTCCCCGACTCCCCTCCACCAAGATTTCTGTAGCTCCAGTTGCTTGTGATAACATGTGGTCTGAGTTATTCAATGGAAAGATCCAACAATGGAAGATCAAAACTGTGCACCATTCTGAGTAGTGTGAGGAAATCTCCTATAGACCAACTCTGACCTGTGTCCGGCTTGGGACTTCAATCACCCTTTTATTGCAGCATATCCACAGTGTTCATTCTCGCATTCATGAGTCACTTAGTACCCATCATGGCTCTCAGATCATTGGTCATGGGCTTGCAGTGCTTGTGTTCAGTCATCTTTAATTGGGCACCTATTGTTACATCATAATGCTATTGTCATGCACCTCACTTAATTTTGTCACATAGGCAGTGCGTCCTCTCACACCATCACAAGATGAATGATTTCTATAACAAGGAAACTGTTTGAAAACAGGCTTTCACAGAAAGCAAATTAGTCAAGCACTGGCCATCACTCATCCACATGGCTGACACTGACAAAGGATCTATAAACTGTGGTACAGGGTTTCAGGGTAA
>NDGM011241628.1:1899-19683 GCA_002564305.1 Octomys mimax | reverse complement strand
TATTTTTTTTTTCACTACAAAATGGTCCTTCATTTATATCCCCCTTTTTTGTTTAGTTTTGTCTGAGATGGATGTTCCATTACTCTGAATACTACGAAGACAACAATATGCAATGTATTAATTATTGTAACTGTCCTATGAACTTGTTTTGAAACTGTCTCATTGCTATTTCTTTCTCATTAGAATTAATTAAAAAATTATAGTAACATAAAAAACCTGCCCCTCAGGTATTGGCCATAGACGACTGTATAATGAACACAAATTGCATTAAAATATATTAGCAAAGTTACCACGTCTTAATGGGAGTGATAACAGGGATGGGAAGATGTGAAGAAAATTGCAAAGTAATAAAACTTTATCAGTGCAAGAAGCATTTTATTTGTTATTATTTTAGCCTCAGTGGCTCTACAAGTACTGGAATGATTTAATGTGTTAAATAAATTAATTTGAAGACAAAAATAAATAAACTATACACTTCATAATTTCCCATGAGGAATATTTGTCCAAGTTTCCATCATGTAATGCCTGACATATACCAGCCACTTCAGTGTCACTTTGAATAAACAAGACTAAGATATACACATTACTCCTATAAATGCTTTTTAAAACCCACTCCATTAGCTGTCATTCAGGCCTCCAATGTGATTGTGACTTATGATTTCTAGAAGTATTCAGAAGTGAAGCAAAAAATAAGGTTCTGAGTTTCTCTTTTTTTTCTAGTTAACTTTATAGGTCTTTTATTATTTAGAAACTTTTTTATTTATTTTTTTATAAGCAGAATATATTTATTGAGGGAAAGAAAGCTCTTGTCCAAGAGAGGGACAGGAGGGGCCCTGAGCATGTTGTCCCCCAGAAACATTTTTTTAAAAAATACTTTAGCTTGCTGACTAGGAGAGAAAACATGCAGTGGAGAGGAAAACTCCTGTTACGGGAATTCATTCCTGTTTCCACTTGTGAAGCTTATGGTTTAGGCTGTATAATGCTGTACTCCTTCCCTGTGGAGTTTGCTGGTAGCACTGTGTGCCTTCTTCCTCAGTAGATTCTGCAATGATTCCAGTGTATCTTTGGATTAAAGTGTGTGTGTTATTTTTCATTGCCCCTAAGTGATGCCCTACACCCATTCACAGTCTGTGTTGACTAGCGTTTTGTTCCTTAAATGCACACACTCTTCTTTCCTGTGTTGTAATTTTCTCTTCTTTTAACCAACAATTTTTTTAATCCCTATTTGTGAGTTTTGGATTGGTGGATGTGGCCGCATCCAGCTGTTTTCTTTTGTCTCCATGTGTCACACCACATTGTGCTGTGCGGAAGTAAGTGCATACTGGCTGCTCTGTGTCGGAGACTGGGATTAACCTTCCTGCCCCGTTCGATTTCCTTTCTAGGTCCAACTGGCCCACCTTCAACACTCCCTCTAAGCACACAGACCTCTAGTGGCAGCTCCACCCTATCCAAGAAGAGGCCTCCTCCCCCACCACCCGGACACAAGAGAACCCTATCCGACCCTCCCAGCCCACTACCTCATGGGCCCCCAAACAAAGGCGCAGTTCCTTGGGGTAAGTTAACCTAAAGTCAGGGCCAAAGCTGCCCCGGGTCAGGCTGTGTATGGTGCTCCGCTGGTTAGTGGGCAGTTAGCACATTCAAGAAGTGGGCCAAACTGCACACTTCCTGGATGAGGACCTGGCCATGTATTGATATGATTACGCCTGCCTCTGAAGGCTAAGAAAAAACTATTAGAGCAATAAATACAGTTTCCCTCAGTGTCATCAGGGGAGTGATCCCAGAGTCTCCCGGTGGAACTAAAATCTGCATATGTTTACATCTCATATAAAATGATGTAAAGTGGCATATTGTTTGCATACAACCCGAGTATATTACCTTCACCCATGTCCAACCCATGGCCCACTAGTTTTATTTTTGAGTAAAGAATTGTCTTGGGCTGCATATAAAATACGTAATGTAGTTAATAATATAATATAGTTAATATAAGTAACAGGACCTCGCTTTTTACTTTTTACTGTAATATTTAAAAAGATAGGCCACGGATTGAGTGTGCTACATACCTTAATGCAGTGTGTTACTTTTAAAAGTCTGTGCGTGTTCTGTGCAGGCAGTTTTTCCTGAACATTTTTGATCCACAGTTTGATTCTGCAGGTTGGGACCCACAGGTACAAGGGCTGGCTTCGTAGTAGTAAGGTGCTTAGCATCTCCTAAATCTCAGTCATAGTAGCAGCCCTTGAGCTAGGTATTAATCTCACTGAAGATGAAACAAAAGCTCAGAGGAGCCAAGTAATCCATTCTGTCCCAACAGCCAGAATGGTGTTCTTATAGAGTAGAAAGCAGGCCGCGGTCACACTTCCCTTCACGCCCTCTGAAGACTTCTGCTGGGCTTCAGCTAATGCCCGTTCTGTACACCAGGGGCCAAGAGGGCCTCACATACAGCCCTCTCATCACTGCGCATGCCCTGGCCGCTCCAGCTCCTGGCTGCCCTGCTCCTCCCCTCCTCAGAAGACCTCTGCCTTATTCCTAGAAAGGCTGGTTCCCTGTCCCCTCTCAGTTCTCATCTTGCATGTTTGTCTCCCCAGCCCTCTTCTCCAAAGGAGCTCCTTTGCTCCCGAGCACCTTGTCCGAGTTGAGGGCTGCATTTGTATGTCTGTCTCGCCCACCAGAACGCACTCTCCATGAAGCAGCTCCCTTGTCTGTCTTGTTCTCACCTGTGTTCACAGAACCTGGAATCGTGCCTGGCACACAGTGAATGCTGACACTGACTGATAACCTTTCCCAAAGCCTCTGCTTCAATCAGTTCACTAGCGCGGACTGCAGATGACAAATTCCTGTTGACAAGAAACATTTCTATGATTCCTACGAGCCTGCTAGT
Source organism: Octomys mimax (assembly GCA_002564305.1). Taxonomy (NCBI): domain Eukaryota; kingdom Metazoa; phylum Chordata; class Mammalia; order Rodentia; family Octodontidae; genus Octomys; species Octomys mimax. The sequence continues at coordinate 16,808 of NDGM011241628.1, read as the reverse complement.
AGTATTCCTGATAAGCGGGTCAACCCAACCCCAGCAGGGTCCTGGGCCGTGACTGACATGCAGAGAAGCCCTGCTGAATGGATGTGCAGATAATTCAGCTTCATGTTTTTAAAGGCTTCCTCAAAAGCCTATCTCAAGTGTTAGGAGTTTTTGGAGGTTTGGGGAGAAGCCATACTATCCACTTGCAGACTGGCACACCTGTTTGCTGTCTGGCCCTGACGCCCTGGGTTGTGTGTGCATACACATTGTGTCCTTGTCTAGCCCTGCGATCTTCAACTCAGCAGGCTTACTTAGAGTACCTCCTGTGGCTGCTGCTTGGGCTTGTCAGGGTGTGTGTTCACAGAGCTCATGGTCCAGAGGAGAAAAGAGGAATGAACAGTATACATTTTCTTTACTTTCAGCATGTCAATGTAGACCAAACTCTGGAAGTGCTGGAAGATAGTGCCAGGCTGCGTGAGAAAGCCAGCACAGGCTTCAAAGGAGTGCACATTTGAGTCTGGTATTAATCAGTTCCCTGGCAAAGCAAGCAAGGCAGGGGGAATTGAGGCATAAAGCTGTGTACATATGTGAAGACCACGGATGTCCCCAATGTTTTTAGGGGTTGCGTTCCAAGGACTTCAGGACTCCAAATTTATCAAAGAATTTCCAAAAAAATAGTCCACTGAAAGTTACAAGTTTCTGCCATGTGCAGTGGTGCACACCTACAATCCCAGCACTCAGGAGGCTGAGACAGGAGGATTGCCATGAGTTCAAGTTCAGACTAAACTATGTAGCAAGACCTAGTCTCAAAAAAAAAAAGCAATAGGTTTTCTATATAGACTTTTCATATTACAAATTAACCTTCTTTCCAAATCTCACTGCACATTGGTGCTCTTGTTTAATTGGTTTTCTTCCTGTGTACTTCATAGTGCTTATATTTATTTATCCCACAGAGATTCCAACATTTTTAAAATAGGTTTGCTAAATTTCTCTCTTCTAACTTGAAAATTCAAACTCCCTTAGTTATCCTCTTTCATTCAGGAGCAAGGCCTTTAGTTTTTACTCTTCAGTGATGGTGTCATTGGGCCCTTCTCACTAAGAAACAAAGTTGTGAAAATTATATGTCAGGCACAGTGGCACACACCTGTAATCCCAGGACTTGGGAGGCTGAGGCAGGATGATCATTGTGAGTTTCATGCCAGCCTGAACTGTATGATGAGATCCTGTCTCGAAAAAAAAAAAAAGAAAGAAAAATCCTGTCTCCTGAGCCCCTTGTCTCCAGATAGCCCTGCTGACAGAACGCTAGGCCATCCTCAGCAAAAATGACACTTTTGCACTTAATGCAGCTTTGGCAGCCATTTGCACACAGCTCCAAATGTTAGTTCTGAAAGTCCCAAAGCCATTACTTGTGCGTGGGCTGTGTGTATGTGTGAGCCAGGTGAATGCATCTGCAGACACAGGTAAGTAGCGGCCTGAGGTACCGCCGGGCCTCTCCCTGCAGGGTACGCCTGTGCTGATCCTCCTCCTGACCTCATGCTCTGTGTTGTACGTCCCTGTGTGGTGATGCTGGGCCCTGCCTCCTACTGCCGTTCTGTTCCAGAAGCCAAGGGCAAGAGTCAGGCTGGCGTCAATCAGTCGCTGGGCAGATCAGCGCCCCAGGACCTTGCAGCTTCTCCCATGCACCCATCTTCCCAGAGCTCTCAGATTCCCCTCAGTCTGCTGTCTCTCAACCCGTAAGGACAAGGTAGCGACAAAGACCCCTGAGCTCCCATTCCTTGGGCCAGGCACGGGACAAGCCCGTCATGCTTGAGTATGGGAAGTGCCCAGACTGCTTGCTGGCCTCTGCAGCCTGAGCCTTTCGTCGCACGATGTCCTCGTGCTAGCATAGTCTTCTCTCCGTTCCTCTGTGTTAAGTGTTTCTGAAACTGCCTTTGCCTTTCTTTTCAAGGACTGTGTTCAGGGCCCACTTGATTTTCCTATAGTAATGTCTTCATCTCACAGTCCTTAACTTTGGAAGGCTCAGGTAGGACGGTTATGATTTGTGAGTTTAGTGAGACCTAAAAAAATGAAGCAGACTGTGAATATGGTGCTGCATGCGTATAATCCCAGCACTTGGGAAGCTGAAGCAGAAGAATCTGTGAACTTGAGGCCACCCTCAGCTACATATATGGTGAGACTCCCACCTCAAATTTAAAAAGAATAAATAATTAACTTACTTTGACATAGACCTTTTTTCCCAATAAAATCACATGTACAAGTTCCACGATTAACACTTGGTATCTTTTGGAGCTGGCAAGATAGCTCAGTGGTCTAAAGTGCCTGCTTAGGAAAGCTTAGACAGCTGCAGGGGACCATGGTTTGATTCCCTGCACCACATGCTGCACAAACCCTGTTCTCAGGGCAGGCTGAGCCAGCCCAAAAAAAAAAAAAATGTGGTATCTGTTTCAACTGATATGTTCTCAGTATCCCCGAGTCTCAGCCCCCATCTTGGCCTGTTCTGCCTCAAAGAAGGCCCCACTTTCTTCATGACAGAGGCTCTTCTCACCTCGCAAGTCCTGTCTTGTGCCTTCAATTTCTTGATGCACATCTGTGGCTGGTAGGATAAAAGAAAATGCCTATTCGTCATTATTTAGAAGATGTAGGTTACAGTACTACACACGGTATTTTATGAGGTGAGCTCCAGTGCTGGCCACAATGCACAGAGACACATTCTGGCACCTGGTCTGCAGGAGACCAGTTCTCATAGATGCCACTAAGGGTCCAGGATTTGTCTTGGCCCATGTGGCTAAGAGCCTGTAGTCCTCATCCTGTCCACATGCTGCCTTCTACCATGTGTGATGGCTCTGGGCTCAGAGACAGCAGACAAGTGAGTCCACTCTGCCTCAGCAGTTGTTTCCGTGCCCAGAGGTGAGGTATGGAGGAGTGCTGCTTCAGGCACAGGGGGCCCAGCAAACACCCATGTTCTGCAGGCTGTGCCTCATTGTGCCCCTACAGGAAGGCACCGTAGGCTGCAGTTCTAGCCTTGCCCAAGTGAGGATGGCCGCTCTAGGCTTTGTATCTGCAAGAATTACAGTGCCCCCAGTAGCTCAGGTCTCTGATTGCTGAAGTCCCGTGTCTGATGACTTCAGCAGTCAGTCCCAGGAGACCTCTGAGGCAGGCTTTAGATTAAAAAAAAAAAAAAAATCAGCTGTGGGCAGATTTTAGTTTGTGGCAACTTTGGATTTCAAAGTGGTATTTCATTAACCTCCTTTCCTTTTTAATAATGTACAGTAAAGGCCACCTCTTATTTTAGCACGGTTTAAATTGTAAGGAAATGAAGACAAAGGAAAGAAGAGAAGTAGCAGAGTAAAATGTAAATACCAAGGATGTCCTAGATGTTTTTAGGGGTCGCATTCCAAGGACTTCAGGACTCCTAAATTTATCACAAAGAATTCCCCCAAAAAACAGTCCCTTGAACGTCACAAGTTTCCACCATGTGCAGTAGTGCACACCTATAATCCCAGCACTCCAGAAGCTGAGACAGGAGGATTACCATGAGTTCAAGGCCATACTACACTATGTAGCAGGGAGTGTAGGAGTGTGATCTGTTTTCAGAATTCATGTCATAAAGTCATAGAGCAGGCCTGAAAGTGAACCGTGGATTGTGCGGTGGTGTTCCTGCTTTTGCGCTTCCTGCTTGCTCACACCCACATTGGAGTGAATGAGTCCCCAGGAGCTGACGGCTGCTTAGCAGCGCCCTTCATGTAATGTCCCAGCATGTGCCTTAGGCCTCCGTGTACGTGTTCTTGGGGTCTCATCCAGACTGGGGGTGAACCGGACATTCAGTGTCCTGCCTGTGCCTCTGGGCCAAGACAAGACCCAGAGTGCGTGGTACATCACCAACTTCAGTGATCTTCAAGCCTTTTCATGGAGTGGGCTGCTTGCCTCTCTGTCTTGCTAGCAATGAGAACAGCAGAGCCCAAGGGCGCTTAGTTGTTGTCATGCTTTCCGTGCCCCGGTACATGCCGTTCTGGCTTCTGTCCTAAATGCTTTTCTGGAGGTTGAAGGGTACTGTTCCTGCCATAGCCATCCATGCTGCCAGAAGACACAAGTTTCAGCTTTTGGTTTTCTTTGTAGGTAATGAAGTGTGTTCGTCATCAAGTAAGACCACAAACAAGTTTGAAGGGTTGTCTCAGCAATCAAGGTGAGCCGTCTGAGCACCTCTCCCCCTGCTTGGCTCATACTTCAAGGCTGCTTGTGGAAGTGGGCTTTAGCTGCTTCCCCCATTCCCCCCAAGCATCCCAGCCACGGCGCAGCTTGTGGTGAGAATGCTGACATTAGCTGCCAGCCCGCCTGTCACATTGCTGTGCAGCCGCAGTGCGCGTCGCCGCCGGCATGGTCTGTGGCTGCAGAGCCTTCCTTCTCCTTCCAGGACAGCAGGTGCTGGCCTCGCTGCCCTGGAGGTCCAGGAGTGGTACACTCATCTCCAACAAAATCCTTCAGAATGAGTTTGAGTTCTTATTTTTGCCGGATTAAGTAATTTTGTTTTGTTGCTTTCCCTCTTGGTCCATTTTCAGACTTGAGAATGAAAAGATGCTCCTCAGGGCAATAATGATACCCCAGAGATTTCCAAACACAAAAACAAAAAAAGTGTCTGCTCCGAGGTTTCCTGCTTGTAAGCCTTTTTCAGCTGGCCTGCAAGTGGTGTTTCTGCCTCCCTCTGCTCCCAAAAGGAGGTACTTCGGAAAATCCTCCAAGGGCACTTGTTGTCTGCCCCTGCCCCAAGGACACAAAGTTGATCAAAGATGAAGAAACCAGCCCTGTTCTTTTCAGTGCTGCTGTCTTACTTCCTCTGCTGTAGGATAGACCCCCGTTACTGTCATCCTCAGTTTCCTAGACGAGAAAGCTAAGGCCCAAAGTGTAGCCCAGCTGATTGCCCATGAGTCACTGAGCTTCCATCACCCCACCCCCACGCGCACATCCGTCCGCAGCACAGCTAGCACCCACCTGGCAGCACCCTCATGCGCATCCCCCTGGGGAAGAGCCCATTCAGAGTTGATCCCAGGGCTTCTGTGTAAGCAGTTTCAGAACCTCTAAGCCAGTGGCGGTGAACATACGACATACGTGCCGCAGCAGGTTATCATCATCGAAAGCTCTAAAAGGCTCGCCATCACTGCTCTAGGCCTTGGTCCTAGTGAAATGGCCACATATGACCATAGGCCACGCTTGCAGTAGGAATTGGTGGCCGGGCCTCCAATTGCATTTGCTGTTTTTCTTCCATTTGTGGCTGTGTCTCAACAGTGTTTCCTCCAGTCCCCCACGTGTGAGGGCCGCATGTGAGCTGAGGAGAGGGCTGTAAGAGCAGGATGGCCAAGGGCCTGGGCCGAAGGTGGGAGCACAGGCCTTTCATTTTTTTCCTTTAACCCTCCTGTGTGTGGTTGGTTGGTTGCCCTTTTGCTTTCCTTTAATGCAGTTAGGACAGAAAGGAGAAAAAGCAGTCAGCTCCTAGGACATTAGAGGACAGGAAGGGATGCACGAAACCATAAAAGAGACTCTCGGAAGATGCAGCCCTGGGCGTTGATCACTTACTTTTTGGTGCCCAGGGCTGCTGGTGGTCCTTCTAGGCTGTTGTTAAAGGGAAGTAGTGGCTTTCCCGCTGATAGAGGACAAATTTGATTACTTAGACCACATAGTGCAAATTTCTATTCCAGGGACTGCTTCGCTTTTTTTCCCCTACTCATTTGCATGTCCTCCAAAAGGAGGCCACTTCCGGGGCGTGCTGGAGCCTGAGACCCCAAGCTGTCTGCGCTGGCGGAGAGGAAGTGAGAGCTCGGGCCCAACCGAGCAGCGCTGCATTTCCGCTTCCACCGCTGAATGGCCTGCGGCCTTCTGCCAGCCAGTGACATGTCAGCTTCCCTCTCTGGGGGTGACAGGGCTGCTTTGTGAGATCACAGGACTGGGGTCCTGCCATGCACTTTATTGTGGTTACAGCTGCTGAGTATTTTCATACCTCTGGGGAAAGCTTTGGCTTCAGCATTAATAGGGATTTATTTCTCACACTTACTCTGCTTCTCCAGCAAGGCAAACTGAAATGCAAGATGTAGACCATAATATTTCGTTGACTACATTGTGAAAGGACTATTTTAATAATTCATAAATACCTTTGGTTTTTATGATGAGTAGATTGCTGTCAACCATTGTAGCTGTTGCACATCCTAAATTGTTGTTATTTTCAACCAGCACCAGTTCTGCAAAGACTGCCCTTGGCCCAAGAGTTCTTCCTAAACTACCTCAGAAAGGTAAGGCTCCTCATTTTCTTACTCATCATGTCACTAAACTGTCACTGTGACCTCCTAGGGGATAGAGATCCCTCTGGTTCACTGATCTATTCCAAATGCTCAGAGCCACACATAGTGAATGCCCAATAAATGCTTGTTAGCAAAGAACATTGTTTGTAAACTAAAACCCGTAATTGGCAAATCCATGATTATACTTTTCCTTAAAAAACACCACTTTTCAGATGACACTTAATTAGGATCCCCAGAACCATTCTCTCCCCTCTTGGATGCATGATCTGAGGGAGCCAGTGCTGACCCTTGCACTTGCTAGGTGTGACCTCAGGCAGGTGACTTAGTAGCATCCCATAGCTTGGATTCCTCATCTGTAAAGTGAGAAATGATAGCCTGCTTCGCAGGGTTTGTGACGAGAATATGAGGAAGCCCCTCACAAGTAGAAGGCCAAGGGGTCCTTCCTGTGGTGGCACCTGCCATGCAGCGGAGAGACAGCATGCTCTGTGCAATAGAGGGAAACGGTGCCGCTAAGTGCTGCTGTGTTGCAAAGCAGAGAAACTCAGCTTCTTCACCAAGTCTTCCTCACCCTCATCCAAGCTTAGACCTACAAAAGCAGAATTTCAATAGTGGCGCCTGATGGCGCATGCCTGTAATCCCAGCACTTGGGAAACTCAGGCAGGAGAATCTCTGAGTGTTCAAGGGCAGCATAAACTATGGAGGAACACTTTGCCTCAAAAAAAAAAAAAAAAGAAGTATCAGTCTTTGTACTACAACACATGACAGTGCAGAGCCATGCCTGACCTTTAGAGTTGCCAAACACCTCAGAGCGCCTGCTTCACTCTTGTGAAACTGGAGACCAGTGAGTCTCAGTCCTGTGTGCGGCCCAGAGGAACTCCAGGCTGCTCTGTGGGTTGCTGGTACCAGCACCAGATTTCTAACCCAGCCCTCAAACTCTGTGGCCTACTTGAAGTAGAAGTCAGAACAGGGTTAGTGTAGGCAGATTGATCCCCCCACCCTGCAAGCTTCCTCAGCCGAGGGGCACATCTGGAGGCACAGTGGCGCACAGGACCAGGCCCTGTTAGGTGAGGAGGTACCCCGTGGCCGCCAACTCCTTTCCACGGAGCAGGAATGAAGGCTTCCCTGGCGTTTGCCAAGCTTTGTCTTGGGTATTTCTGGTGGTGGTGTTGACTGTTTTTCAGCTCTCCCCAGAGTGCTGTTCTGATCTCAGGAGTTTCAACCACGTTTCCCAGCCCCTGCTCGCACATGTAAAGCCTGCCCCAAGTCATGTGTCCCGACTGTCCCTTCTCTGCTTGCCTCCCACTCATTTCCTCTAGCACTCAGACTCCAGTGCGTCCCAGTCCCACTGGGACCCACTGTGCCTGCTGCATCCTGCTCCCTGCCCTCATTCCCTTCAGGCCAGCACATTGCCAAGAGCATGCCCGCCATCCACTCTCCTCTCCCTCCCTCCTGTGCTATGCTCTGCTCTCTTGACCTGGCACTTGCTCTGACAGCTGGACCAGCAAGCAAGAGTCTCATTCTCCTGACCGTAGCATCACACTGTCTTCTGCTGCTGCCCAGCCTGGCCCTTCACACCCTCTTCTCAGGAGGGCTGCTCCTTGTGAGCCTGAACACGTGCCCACACATCACCACCTTGTGCCCTGCCTGCCTGCCTGCACACAGTGGCCCATGACCGGGAAGGAGGAGCCTGCACCTCGCCCACCAGGGTATACTCCACCTCATGCCCTTCTTGTGCCACACATTGTTCCCTCTGAACTCCCCACCACAGTGCAGGTTGCCGTCCCACCACCCTATCTTGACATGTGTCCCTCTCACCGTTGCCCACTGCTCTCTGCCAGTGATGGCCAGCATTTGAGAATCTCGGTGATGGTGAACAGCTGCTGCAGCACATGTGCCATAGGTTCTCCACCACTGATTACTACACCTACTTTATCTGTAAATACTTTTACGTTTCCCCTAATAAACTTAAAGGGACAGTAAGATAGCTCAGCTACATAAGTGCCTACCTCGCAAGCACAAGGTCCTGAGTTCAATCCCTGGTACAGCCAAAAATAATAAACTTCCACAAAAATCTCTACAGCACTGTGGGAGGCTGAGGCAGGAGGACCCAAAGTTCAATCCCGACCTCAGCAACTAAGTGAGACCCTGTCTTTAAAAACATTTTAGGGGGACTGGGTATGTAGCTAGCAAGTATGAAGGCCCTGGCTTCAATCCTTGAGATGCCATGACACAGAAAAGCGAGTTACAGCCCTTCTCTCAGATGAGCTCATCGTCCATCTCCCAACAGTGATTCGTTTAGGCTTGTGCATGGTTGTTATTTACCTACCTACCCCCCTCTGACCTTTCCTTAGGAGATCCCTAAGGTTATGTCATTTTATGCATAGGTAAGTTCATTATCACATGTGAGAAGTCAAAAATTCTTTTAACATGTTCATGATGGGATTGTAACCCTAGTATCACAAACAAAAGGAGAATCAGTTGGTAGTTCCAAAGCTCTGAGTTCTAAGAGCTGCCTCACAGATGGAACCCCAGGCCAGCGCATCATCACACAGCTAGCCAGAGAGAAGTACGTGCGGCTGTGTGGTCTGTCAGCTCTCTTCTGTTCTCATGTACTGGGGCTTGAACTCGGAGCCTTTGTACTGAGCTCTATCACCAGCCCCTTTTCTTTTGAGTCAGAATCTTACCAAGTTGTCCACCCTGGGCTCAAACTTGACCCTCCTGCTTCTGTCCAGAATGCAGCGATTATAGGCTTGCATTGGCGCATCCAGTGGCCCTCTTTGCTTAAACATGTAACGAGGACTTGATTGTGAGGGCGCCACTTCAATCCCTTACCTAATCCAAATTGCCTCCCACAGACCTCATCTCTAAGCAGCGTAGTTTCTGTTTCACACTTAGGGTTGTCTCTGAACACATAGAAGCTTGGGACAACTACTCAACCATGTGCAAACTGTACCACCCTGCACATCTCTGTCTTATTGCAGCAACTGGAGTTACTTGTCCCACAGGTCTTGCAGTCTATGTTTGGGTCCGTATGTTTATGTAACACTGTCCCTTGGCTTTCTGTCAGTTGAGTACACTCAAGTCTGGTTTAGGGAAAGCACCTCTTGGTGAGGCGTCCATCCTACCAGGTGTGTCTTGCTTCTCTGCATGGGAAGGTCACCACTGCTAATGTTTGCAGCTGGGACACAGCCACCTGTGTACTCTTTGGTCCCTCATGGGGCTGTGGTCAGCCAGCCTCAGCCTGGGCCTAGGTGGTGCCTCTGCAGCTCCATGCACTGCTGCTTGCTGGTGCACCTTGCCTGGATACCAGGCTGTTCATTCTCTCAGCAAGACAGTTCCTTCAGTACATCCTTCCATCCTCATGCTCAGCCTTGAGCTGTTGGGCTGCTGCCAGCGGTGGCCTGTGCCACCTCAGATATTCTTCAGGATGCTTCCTGTAATCAGGATGGCAGGTGACTTGTATGTTTGAGGGCTTAGGACACCCAGCACTTACAGCACCACCCCCCCTTAAGTATAGCTCCAGCAAGGTATTGCCAGCTTCAGTGCCTCAGAGGACCTCCCAGGTTATTCCTCCTCGTGCTGCCCTCAGATTTTAGGCTGCCCATATATCAGGTCGTAGTAAGGCCAGACTGGCCACGTTTCACTTTTTGACTGGCCTAAGGAATGAGGCCGGGTTAGCTGGCCTCCAGGGCAATCCCAGAGCAGAATGTCCTGGAGTGTGACTTCCTCAGAAAGAGATGTGGCTGGGCAGGCCGTGACGACAGCAGCCCAGGACAGCTCAGCACAGTTCGTGGCACAGGGTAGTCCCTGTCTGGCTGTCTCTGTCTCTCCCAGTGCTGGACATTGAATCTAGGCCTTCACACTGAGCTACATATTAACCTCCTTTTTTATTTTGAAACTGGTCTAAATTGCCCGGGGCGGGGGGGAGGGGTGGTTGGTTAAATTCAGTCTCCTGTCGCAGCCTCCCAGGTATTAGCGTTGCAGGCATGTGTCACCATGTCCAGCTTTTTTCTCTCTTCTAAAGATGTTCTTTCTGAATCTCTTGCACTTTTAGGATAAAACCCTTACTTTGCATCACTCTGTGTGCCTTCCTCAGTTGTTCCCTCAGTGAGCATATGCTGTGCCAGGAAGCAAAGCTATGAAAATAAGAATCTTGGCCCCAAGGAACCCTGTCTAATAGGAATGGTAGTATTACTCTTAGGAAACACAGCCTGCCACTTCCTGACAGTAAATTCTTCACATATATTACATAATCTTCAGGGCAGTTCTTTGAGGTGGTTTAAGAGGAGAGGACGCTGAAGCGCAGTTTGTGCAGGTCACACGGCCGGTGAGCGGCTGCGCTCACGTTAGCGGCACGTTCTGAGTGGTCTAAGTGTACCCCGTAGAACCGTGCCAGTGGCTCGAGGACTGGCGGCCTTGCCTGAGTATGGAGTACTAGGCAGCTGTTAAGGAGAAATGAGGAGCTTAGCACCTCTCCTGAGCACAGTAAGTGGAGGAAAACAAAATTTCAGACAGTGGGTATTACTGCAGTGCATGTTTTGTAATCCACCTATTTTTAAATGATAGATCCACAAATACGAAGATGGCTAACAAGAAGCTTTTTGCTTATTCCCTACATGAATCATGTAAACTAAAAGGAATTAAATGTTCCTTCAAAATTATATTTGTGGGCCAGCCACATAGCTCAGCAGACTAGAGGCCTGCTTAGGCAGATGCAGTGGCCGAGGTTCAATCCCTAGCGTGCCTTGTCAGCCCCACCTGCAGGGCTTGCTGAGATAGCAGTTCAGACTGGGCATGGTAGTGCGTGCCTGTAATCCCAGTGCTTGGGTGGCTAAAAACAGGAGGATCCCTGGGAGTTTGATCTGTGTAGTGAGACCCTATAGACCCTGTACTAAATACAAAAATAAAAATAAAATAAAAATGTGTTAATTATTGAAATTGTCCTACCAATTGGATTTGAAACTGTCTCATTCCTTTTGTCTCAATAAAATTGTGGGAAAAAATTAAAATAATTACATTTGTACTAATTTAATAACATGGTAAATACTCTGCTGAAACAGCACATAGAGTTAAACCTGTAGAAATTACATCACAAAATCAAGAAGGGAAATGTATCGATATGAAAAATGGCTACACTCAGGTGAAAGGTTTTTTGAAAAGTTTTAATTGCACGTTCCAGTGTTCCACAAACTGCATTATATTTGCTTGTATTTTAAAAATCCTGGGTTGATATACGTGTCTTGTTTTTACATAATTGAAGCGTAAAATTGTGAACTGTTGTGTAGGCGCCTCTTGGCTCCAGCCTTGACCTTGTTAGAAACAGGCCTGCTGAGGGGCCTTGAGCCGGCCATTCTAAGTGTATACTGCAGATTGCTTTCTTCCAAGTGGCTAGGCTCTCTCAGGTGACTGTGACAAGAGCAAACCTGCTTTCCCCCTCACATTCTGTTCCAGTGACTTCCCTTTCTGTCATTGTCCCTGCAGTGGCACTTCGGAAAACAGAAACGAGCCATCATCTTTCCCTAGACAAAGCCAACATCCCCCCCGAGGTTTTTCAGAAATCCTCCCAACTGGCAGAGTTACCACAGAAGCCACCACCTGGAGAGCTTCCCCCAAAGCCTGCGGAACTGGCCCCCAGGCCCCAGATTGGAGACTTGCCACCTAAGCCTGGAGAGCTTCCCCCCAAGCCACAGCTGGGTGACCTGCCACCTAAGCCCCAGCTCTCAGACTTGCCTCCCAAGCCACAGATGAAGGACCTTCCCCCCAAACCACAGCTGGGAGACCTGCTGGCAAAGTCCCAACCTGGTGACATCTCACCCAAGACTCAGCAACCCTCCGAGGGCACACAGAGGTCGCACCCAGTGGACCTGTCCCCAAACATGCAGTCCCGAGATGCCATCCAGAAGCAGGCATCCGAAGACTCCAATGACCTCACGCCCACTCTGCCTGAGACACCTGTTCCACTGCCCAGAAAGATCAACACGGTGGGTGGCCCCTGCGCTGGCTCTGCAGCCCCTGTGCAAGTTGGCGGGAGGAGGGGGCTGCTCTAGCCTCAAGAAAGCGTGATGTTTGCTCCCTGAGCTGGCTGTCCTGGGGCGCTCGGGTTCAAGTGCGGTGACAGAGCCTGCTGGTTGCGAAAACAGGCTCCAGACTCCTGGGCGTCCTCCAGACCTGGCGTAGTGCCTGGTGCAATGGCACAACCACGGCAAGCTCCAAACCTTCTTGTGCAGAAAAGGAGTTTACACAGTAATCTCCCATCGTAGAGTAACACATGACAGCCCTGCTCAGTTCCTCAGAGTTGGCACAGAGATGGAAATCCTCTGGTGCCACAGTTTGGCCAAGCTGCCCAGACCCACGCCTACCCTCAGCACACTGCAGGATGGAGGGGGTTTGCTCAGGGTCTAGGAAGACCCCAGAAGCAGATAGGGAGTCACTTGAGTAAAAGCTTGCTATCTTATTGCTAATTATTTAATTACCTGGGTGTTAAAAGTGTGCTTTGGGGGGGGTGCCAGGGAGATGGCTCAGTGGAGTAAGCGCTTCCCTGGCAAGCTCAAGGGCCTGAGTTCAATCGCTGGTTCCACCAAAACAACAACAACAAAAATGTAGAAGGTTATGTCTTTTATTTCTGTCTTCCCCTTTGAAACTGGAACCTAGCCAATAATACCCAAGTATAAACTGGTCAGAAATTACAGCTGTTTTGGGAAGAGTACAGAATCCTGCCAACCCAGGCTGATCCTGCCAGCTCTAACCAGCATGTCCTGGCCTGCTGTTTTGCATGAGGGGACTGAGAAATTTGTTTATGCTGCACATTCAGTATGCAGAAACTGCACACTTTGCTTTACATCATGTTTCCTAAAAACATTTTTAGACTCTGCTGTCATTTCTGTGAGCTGATGTTGCCAGTAGAGGAGGGCAGGGCTCCTCATTTGCTTTCTGGCGAAAGTAACACGCCAAGGCCTCCTCCCTGCTGGACACTCGGCTGATGCTAATGGAGGACGGGCTGCCATTCCTTGAGAGCACACAGGACCTCCGGCTCCTGGCAGATGCTCCTACCACTGTGCACGCATGCGCATTCTCTTGAGGTCAAGGCTCAGTGAAGGGACTTGCCTGAGCCACGCATCCTTTAATGAGCACTGTGCTCTTTTGTGTGTTCAGTCTGTTTTCTCAGCTAAAACCCAATTTCTTTATTAAAGGGAAAAAATAAAGTGAGGCGTGTGAAGACCATTTATGATTGCCAGGCAGACAATGACGATGAGCTGACGTTCATCGAGGGAGAAGTGATTATTGTCACAGGGGAAGAGGACCAGGAGTGGTGGGTACGTATGCATATCTGCATTTCTTCCATCCCTCACGCAGCCCTGTCCAGATAGATGGCACGTTGGGTCCTCAGACCCCGCAGTAAATAAGAGAGCACCCTAAAGTTTAAGGATCTTCCAGCCATGTCACTTACCCAAGTGGCCCTGGATATTTGATCTTTTTTGTCACAGTGGCATATGCTAGGAAAATAGGCTTACTGCTTTGAAAGTGGATTAGAACAAGTAATAGTTGCATGTTTTTCCCATGATATCATACAAGAACCTTGTATGGTTGTAGGTGTTGTCTAATCTTTCATGTGGGGGGAAAAAAAAACCTCAAGAACACTAAGCACATTGCCCATCATCTTTCCCTAGCAACCAAAAGCTGGCAAGGCCAAGATTCCAAGACCACCCTGGCACCAGGCTGGGCATCAGAAGGCTAGGTCTCATCCAAATTAGGCTGGTGGGCCAGTACAGAGTCCTCAAGCTCAGTTCCAGATTCACCCTGAAGTCCTCCCTTTGCAAAGTGTGGCCACAAAACTTCCTCACCTGATTTAGATTAGTTGAGAATATCTATGTAAAGCTGTTACAGTAAAACCTCTAACCTCGGGGAAGGAAGGGCGTCACTGTCTTTCCCAGAGATGTGTTTAGAGGCCAGGGGCCTTGTGGGTACCAGGTTGGAAGAGGCCTCCACGGGCAGCCATGTGGCCCATGCTGCTCAGACTGGCCAGAGAGTGATTCTTCTTGGGGACTGCCAGGCCAGAGTGCAGCCTTTCTCCCTTCAGGCCTGGAGGGGGAATGCATTCAAGTTGCTTCCAACTGAGGACAGTTTGGGCCCTCAGGGACTTCTGGCAGTATCTGGGGACTTTATCATTGTTGGGAAGGGCCTGAGAAAGGCGGGTGCTGTGATCATCTAGTAGTAGAAGCCAGGGGCACACTAACATCCTGCTGTGCTCAGGGGAGCCCTGCATCAAAGAATGTGAGTGGCGCTGAGGCTGGAGAACAGAAGACGGAGGTGACGAGGGCCTCTTTGGCTGCTGGACAACGAAAGCCCAAGGTGCTCAGCTGTTTCAGTCTCTGCTGGTGGAGCTGGGCTTGCCCTCAGCATGCAGTCTGGTAAAGAGCCAACTCAGGAGAACAACATGGAGACAGACTGAAGTCCCCAGCCAGAGTCACTGCTAGCTCTGTGGCCTTGGAGAAGAGCATGTCCCTCCTCCAAACCTATTTTCTCTGAAAAAAATGGAACATGAGGGGCTAGTGAGATGGCTCAGTGGTCTAAAGCACCTATTTAGAACAAGCTAAGTAAAGCACAGGGACCGCGGTTCAATCCCCCAGCACCACATGCCAGCCA